>CM022490.1:6679139-6789330 GCA_011952105.1 Coreoperca whiteheadi
TATATATATATATATATATATATATATATATATACACTAAAGGAACATCTGGAGTCATTTTTGAAAGAGTTTTTTTATTCAGCATTAAAAAAGGATTCATTGGACATGATGTAACAAAAGGGGGAGTGGCCAAGTTAGCGCCAGTTTCCCAACGCTAATTTTGACACTAAAGAGGTTCAAAATGAATATTCATACACATATGACCGCAGCCATCTCTCGCCTCTCTAAGTCTTGCGGTTTTTCCAAGCATACTACAACAATGAACCAAGAGTGCCCCCTTATGGACAAAATACAATGCTATCACATTACAACAGAAGAAACATCACATGCGTTATAAGCAATAAACATTACAAGCGACTTCTATGAGTGGACACTAGCAGTAACTTTAGCACTCAGACATTAGCAGGTCAGCAGAAGCACAGAGGCAGGCGTAGCAGCTATGTGTGGAGAGCTTCAGGCTGAGACACCCTTCCCCTCCTCCTCCTCCTCCTCTGTTGTCAGAAAGCTTCAGGTCCTGTTACAGCTGTTACTGCACAAATGTCCTGCCCTAATGGTGGTCTCCCAACACAAATCCAATGGAACCATAAACTGCAGGTTGTACACTGGGTCTGAGGAGAAGCATGGCAGTAGATTAGCAATATATTACATTTGTAAGCATGCAGAACAGTCAGTTTATTCTTATTCAGCCATCATGCTCATCTTTATTTCTCACTGGACTTTGCCATGCATTCCCGCATAATCTGCGTCTCTGTCATGATACATTGACAGAAAAAAAACAAGTAGAATGAACAAGAATGTTGAGTCTTGCTGACTTGGATGGTTTATTGTATCATAAGTCCACTGTAAGATGTGGATGTTTTTGTGTCTCAGGAAACCTCTGTAGAATAGTATAATATTGTTGCTCTTTGTAACCAAACACATTTTATGACATTATTAATACTGATGTATAACTTGCCTTGTCATATCCTTGCAATTGTTTATGTGGTCAGGGGTGTCACCTCAGGGGTAAATGTAAAGCTTCTCCTTTGGATAAAGGACCTTCACAACACAACTGAAGAATTATGACATTAAATCATCATGCTAGAGTACCACACAAAAGTCTGGACACTCCTATACATGTTTCTATAATTTGCTCTATGGTAGTGTATGTAGATTTTCATGTGTCCAGTGCCGTTTGTCACAGACTGGTCCTAGGAGGAATCAACAAGTTGAAACTTTCTCTCAGTTCCCTCTTGTAATGTCACAATGATAGCGTGAATGAATGCATTCAAAGCTTTCAGTGACAATTATGTGGAGTTACATTGTTGACATCAAGCATGTAAATGAAAAGACATTATGCATGCTGCAGTGCTGGAGGAGGAGTGGGAGTGGCGGCAGTCCCTTTAGCAGGGATTTGTGGCTGTGGTTCCACGTTTCTGGAGATGGTCAATGTTAATTTTTTCAAAGGGGTTTCCTTTTGCTGTGTTTAAATCAGCACTTTTTCCATCATTGTTTATAATTGTCCCCAAGACCCAATAAATCAGATTCTAATTCCCCCCAAATTTTTTGGTTCTTGACGAATATTTTGTCGTAACACTCGGTCCCCCACCACAAAGCTTTTATTGTCCCCCTTTGATAACTTCCTTCTCCTCGCCCTTTCTTGTCTTTCTGCAATATTGGCCTCCATTTTTAGCGTACACATCTTGGAGATTTGTAGTTCCATTGCATACATCCTCCTTTTCAGTCAGTGCGTTGAGGTGATCATCACTTATCTGGAACATTGGTGTAGATAAATGAACACAACTACCCATTGTAGCAGAGAAATAGATATGGTTGCCAGAGCACCACCTACTGCAGGAAAATGGCATCATACGTGCCACTTGTCTGGAATTCCAGACTGGTACAAGCCACCCTTCCGTAAGAAAATAAGGAGAATATTTAGTGGTTAATTGTTTTTGCGTGTGTAGTCCAAAAACAGTAGATTTACTATAAGTGTCCAAGTCACTTGGATGGTCCTGCACCATTATTTTCAAAACCCTAAAATTGAAATTCTCCATATATATTTATATGATATGAAATGATATATGTATAAATATTTTAAAAAAAGTAGAAAAGTGCATTTTTATCCTTGAATCGTGCCATTAAGCTTTTCCACCAAGCCATTTGTTTGCAGGTGGTATGGTGCACAGAGGCTTCTGGCAATACCCTAGCTTCCTCATCCAGTTGGGACATAAAACTGGCTAACAATAGCTAATGATAGCTAATGCTCTGTTCACATCACAATATTGTAAAGTTTGCTATCACATATCAGGCTATTAAAAACTAGTATTGGCTGTCTAATGCTGGCAGAAGTATTGATACTTGCACAAACTAATAAATGAAGTATCAGCTTGTACCAGTTGTATCTGGCATTGGATAACACACTCCCACACTACGTTTTACAGTGTTGTACCTAACCCTAATTGGAAGTTAGCGAATGTTAAAAAACAAGACTTACGGTGCATAGTCCATGTTTTGTTCGAGCTGAATATCTGATGGATCTGTGACCATTACTCCTGTCGGCCGCAGAACCAGAAGCTGCTGCTGAAGGTGGACCTGAAGAGCAGCTGTGTACTGAAGGAGCCAAAACCAGCTATCAGCCTCTCACAGTCCTGGCTTCGACACCCTATTCTGAACTCCATCATATCGCCGGGAATATAATTCTCTGGTCTAAAATAAGCACTGCAAACACCTACGCTTTTCGGTTCAGATGCAGCAGTAAAGTCCTGTCTGTTCTGCACAACACACACCCAAGTACAGAGCTAGCGCCAGTGCTTTTCCTGTTAGTAAAACTGGACTGCATGTCCTGATAGGTTAGAGTTTTTGCAACCCGTGCATACCTACTACCTATTCCTCATGTTCAGCTGAGGCAGAGTTGGGGATGACGACTCTCTTTCGTTACGTAATATGATACGTTGTTGAAAAATAGAGCGTTTTTTAAGAGCATTACTCAAAGCATTCCTGTGCATTTTTACCCTTATGTCTTTTAAGACATATAAAGTTCGGCGTTAACATTTCAAATGTTCTTTTTCAGGAAAGCTTAAATGTAAATTTTGTAAAAAATTCAACCTGCAATTAGCTCTTTAAGAGATAATTCTCCATGTGTTTGTGTACAGTATGTGTGCATGACAGTGTCTTCTTTGAGAAGGGAGCGATTACATAAATCTCAATGCTGTAGGGTTCAAATGTTCAGGAGGAGGAAACCCAAGACAGTACTCCACTTTGATAAATATTTTAAGGATAGAGTTAAAGGGGCACTCCATCTTTATTTTATTTCTCCAGGATAATACACTCATCAATACTGCTTTTGAGGGAGTCCTAAGTATATACATTAAAACAAGCAATACAACGAGACATAGAAAAAAGTTAGTAGAGTCTGCAAATCAAGTGTTTTGATGTGATGCACATATTTAAATACCACTGTCAGTAACAGGTACTTTTAATTCTGTTCACTATGTTGTCAATACCAGCCATTTGTAGAAGTGTGTCAGTTTGTATGTGGTCCTTCAGAGTGTGGCCTATAATGAGACCGGCAGCTCAATCACTCATTCACTGAATCTGGTCTAACCCTGGTCTGTTACAGTAGTGTTGGGAGCCAGGCCGTTCTATAGTAATCTCAAAGGGCATTGTACATAGTGATGAGGACTTTTCTGTTTACAAATTCCTTTGCTCTGCTTATTGCAACAAAACCAGCAACCGATTTTTTGATGACCTTGGTCTTCCACTGTAGTCTAGGATCCAGTGTCACACCTATGTATGTATACGAGAAGACCTGAGTTTGAGAAAACCCACAGAGCATGAAATTATTTTTAGGGTTTAGACACTGTTTATTGGCTCTAGGTGGCTCTTTCCGAATCCTCTGTCAGTGCTTGTTGAGATTCCTCTGTTGTTTTTCCTGAGTAGTAAAGAACTGCATCATCTGCATACATGTGGATTCTTTTCAGCTGTGTTGGAAGGTTATTCATATATATGCAGAACAGTAAAGGTCCACTTCCCTGTGTCATGCCGTAACTGCATGGGCAAGGCTGGAAAGGACATTCCTTCCTGGCTATTTTAAGGTGATTTAATAACTTCAACCACTTTATGCACTGCAGAAGCTGTATTAAGCATTTTGCTCAAACTGCTTTGACTGGAAGTAAGAATATCGGTCTTGTTGAGATAGGGAAAAATCTGCGGATAAACCAATTTTTGCAAGACTTTAGATGCTGCATATGGTCAGGATATGCTCTGAATTTTGACCATCCTTTTTGAGTCTCTTTACTTTATGACAGTAAAATACTAAATCAGTGGATTACACCCTTAAGTTTGAAATTCAGCTAGTACAATGAATCAGAGATGATAGACATAATGAGTTTTAAAATGACAGGAAGCAACTGTGTGTGTGTTATGTACATACATCTCAGGGTTGAGAAAACAGGGCGTTCCTTTGGTAGAGAAGGTTTGGCACCTTAGTGCATCAACATAGTGTCCCTGTTGATGCCAACATACCACCTCTAGTCACTATATCAATAGCTGTGGATACTCATGAAGTCACATGGCAGTCTTGGATAGCAGCCAATGAGTGTTCCATCTTGGCTGTCAATAATGGTTTGTTGACTTCAAGCCTACTGTATGTCAGCGGCTTCCTATGCCTCAGGGGTGCATAGGCTATAGCACAGTACTCAGTTTGGATCCACTGTCAACTTACAAACAATCACAAGACATCATCTTGTCTGATGCAATAAATGGCTACCATTGAACCATTTCAGCTGCACTGAAAGAAAGAAGAGGAATAAAAACAAGGATAGGAAAACAGCTCTATACACCCTGAGTAATGCATAACTATGCAAGTGATGCCACAAGCCACCTCCAGTATGAATCAGGCACGAGGGTAAAAAGGCTCAGTGTAATCCCCGCAAAAGCCTATAGAGGTAGCAGATGGATCAGTAAATCTTGAAGACAAATTAGTTGTCAGCATTTATTGTAGCTATACTGGGTAAAATATTAATCCACTCACAGTTAGCAGTAACATGGTAATTACTCCTAGATAAATTGCCACAAAACTTCCCCTCTCTTCCCAATTAAAACATGTGATGAAGAGCTGTCCATTAGAAAAAAAAAGCCGGAAAGAGATGTACAATACTTCAGCAGTACAATTACAAAAAATTATTTGGTGCACTTCTACTCAGCTGTAGATAAATTTGGCCTCATGAGTCAGCCATTAATGTCGAATGGTCTGTTGAACACCAGGTGCAAATTGCTGCTTGGCACAAGCACTTGGCCAATTAAGTTGCTTCTGATTTTACTTTTGTTTTCTTCTAACATCCAAACAAGATCCAACAGATTACATTGTCAGTAGATTTTCCTGGTTGAACAAATAAATTAGTTAAAAAGTGTTTGCTGGGATGAAAAAATGAAGGACTCGACTCAAATGTGTTAATTAATTCTCTCTGAATAAAGGAAATTGTGGACCAAAGGTGGGAAATGGTTCACTGAATATCAGATAACAAAACTAAATTGCAAACGGTGTGAGGCGCTGTTGAAAGAAGCCAATGTGCAGAAGCATATATGGTTACATTGGTCATGCAAAATGATTAAAGTCACAGTCACATTAAGAAATGCTACAGTATTAACCCCGAAGAGGGATACAAATTAGGAAGTCCTTACATGGATGTTTCATGATGTTTCAGGTCTGACTGTACTTTTGAGCAAAATCTGCAGGTTTGTTTTTAAAAGCAGAAAAGACAAACTGATTTTGAGGAATATTAAGTGTTCACATTGAGTTTACAAACTTGTCTCAATTTCCCTGAGACATTCTTGATTTCAACCAGAGGCCATATAAATTAAAAATTGTATGAATACAATTTGGAAATATTATAATGTAATACTAACTTGCACACCAACTAAAGAAAAGCCCAGACCAATAAAAGAAAAGGAAAATTGTGAAAATACTAAAGTATCCCATATGCTGTACCCAATATACTGAAAGTAACGGCATGTTAGCCATTGTATAATTCCTCTTTGATTGTTAAATCACACGTTTTATCTAAAAATATATCCCTTGGCCATACCTATCACTATAATCACTATCAAATAATGCGTTACAATGAGTAGGACTTACACAGTGACAATCAACCACTCAGAGCTAAGTTTTAAATCAGACAGTTATGTGCAGGAGAGGACATGTGTTTGTGCATTTTCTGACACATTTATTATGAATCGGTGCTTTTAATTCAGTGGGTAATATGATATTACCCTAACACTATCTAAGCACCCCTTTTATTCTGAATGTCAGAGGTCAATATTTGAAGTCTTTTTTCAAAGATTATTTTTTTGGCATTTTGCCTATATTTGACAGTGACAGCTGCAGAGATAGACAGGAGATGGGGGATGACATATAATTCCCTTGAATGCATCTTGACTGAGCGCTCCTTCTACTATTTTACTGTCAATCCATGCACACAGTTTATTTGTTTTTCCTCAACCATATGACCACCAGGAGTCTCCATAGATTATTTATTTATTTATTTTGTAAGTATTTTTTTTACTTTGTCACAGAAATATTTACCTCAGCTGAAGAATTTCAGAGAGACAGACAAAGAGAAAAAAAGGGAAACAAGGAATTCCGTTTTATATATTAGTCCGTAGCACTGTGTATACCAATGTGTGAAAGACAGAGAGCGGTGGTGTGTGTTCAGGTTAGAGGGCTTACCTCATTTCACTGAGTACACAGGCTGAACGGTGTCAAACGACTGGTCACGCCATGCCTCCCCCCAGGGCAGGTTCACAGACAGCACACTCACACAGTGAGGTCAGTAATGTACAGTAGTAGCATTAGTTTGCATGCAGCTTAGTGCTGGCTTTGTTTCTGCCCGCTGACCTGTCACTCTCTGCTCTGCACTGCATGCCGCTGGTCTGTCCCCTGCAGGAGAGACGAGGAACTGTTTTGGCTTCTTTCAGCTCGTCTAAAGCCTTTTCAGCACCAAAGCTTGTTCACTGCTTCCGTGCAGTCCCAGATGACAGCTGGCTTCTTTAAAGTTCTAGGCTAAACTGCAGGGGATCCGACAGCAGCAGGAAAGCCGCGAGATGGGCTGCGAGAGCCCAGCAGTGCCCGTCAACCTTAGACCCATCTGTGAGCTTAAATGAAGGAACTCCCTGTAATGTGAAAAGAAACAGGCCTCAACTGTTTTGGGCAAGACATAAAATTTACATTCAGTGGGGTTCTCAGCACCACACTAGGGAGAGAACAAAAGTCTAAAAAAATCAAATATGTTTTGACACTAATCACTAATTGCTCTAGTTTGGTTGCTTTTTGGAAGCATCTGTAGAAAATCATGTCGCACTGACAAATCATTGTTGATTCTTTACAGTTTGCAGCTAATATGCAAAAACCATGACAAGAGTACAAAATCTTGGCAAGATGAACCTAAACTGGAAGTCTCAAAGATATTGCAAGAGCTTAAAGCTTTGACCTCAATGTATTCTTGCAATAATACTGTAAATGTTGCATCACCTTATTTGCTCAATATGTTTTCCAAATTCTGAAAGTTTTGCTAAAAACACTGTTTTCATTGTGATAAAAGAAGCATCAGACCTATCAGGACCTATTGTTCTTTCAAGCAACAGAGCATCGCGTGCATACTAGAAAAGCCTTAGCTGCCGGTAGATGGGTAGGAATTGGAGCCCACCATTTCTCTTCAGTGACTGCTTTAATAATAGAAGCCAAGCTCTGATAGACTATATTTTTATATAGGTCTTTTTTAAACATCCAGATATTGACTCATACCATTCATTATGATTCAGAGGATGTCTCCTCCCCACCCTCTGTGGCTTCACAGCATTTGTTTCAAGAAGTAGGGTAATGATAACAAGTCATAGTCTTTGCATTCATACCAAGGGCTGTGTTGAGAATATTGTGTTGTTAGGAAATACATATAGCAAGAAGTACCATGTTGATTTCTTTATGTTAAGAGAACAATGCTTTGAATAAGAAATAGAAAAAAGCTTTTATCTCACCATAGAGGTGAGGGTAATATGAAGATACTGAATAAGGACACTGTGTAACAGACAGCAAATGTTCAATCAAATTCAAAATTCAATCAAAAAAAAAAGAACACTAATCACACTAATATTAAAATGTGGTTTGCTTTTCCTTTCAAAAATGAAAATCCCTCTTTAATAAATGTTTAGGGCACACTTGAAGGGACAGTTCACCCCAAAATCATACCTGTAGTGCTATTTATCCATCCAAATTTTTTTGGTGTAAATTGCAGTGTTTAGGAGATATTGGCCATAGAGATCTCTACCTTCTCTCGAATATAATGGACCTAGATGGAACTCGGCTTGTGGTGCTCAAAGCGCCAAAAAAATACATTTGAAAAACTCAACAGCAACGTCTCTTTCCAGAAACGACCGGGTTACTCAAGATAACCCACGTAACTTGTCTATCTACTCTACTCTCTTGAGGAGATTAGTTTATAGCTAACCAAAACTGCAAGCTCACCTTGCACCACTGAGCTATCTAACATTATAGTTAAGTTTAGGAACACACCATTAATGTTTATATCCTGTGCTGTCATGAGCACAAGCCTCTCGTTCATAAGTAGATGCATGCTTCCTTCTGGGTAATACGGTTGATGGGTGTAGTTAAGTAGAAAGAAAACAGTTTCTACATGAAACTGCTCACAACAAGGCCTGTGGATAATCTTGAGTAACGGGGTCATGATTTCTGGAAAAAGACGTTGCAAATTGAGTTTTTCAGATGTTTTTTTGCTGCCTTAAGCAGCACAAGATGAGTTTCATTTAGGAAAGTGGGCAAGGCAAGTTTATTTGTATAGCACATTTCTACAACAAGGCAATTCAAAGTACATTACATAAAACATTAAAGCAACACAGGGCAATATAAATATACATTTAAAAACACTTAAACTAAAAACTCTTTAACTAAATAGTTAAATAGAAAATAAAAACAAGATAAAAACAGAAGAGTAAAAGTTACAGTGCAGTGTAAGAAATTAATCATTCTATTTAATAAAAGGCAGCTGCAAACAGAAAGGGCTTCAGCCTTGATTGAAAACAATTGAGAGTTGCAGCAGAACGTACCAGGTTACATAGGTAACCATGGTTCCCTGATAGGGAACGAGACGCTGCGTCAGCTGACGCTATGGGGAACGCCCACAGCGTGACCGCCTCTGAATTTCTGTATCAACTTAGACCAATCTTGATTGGGTTTAACGTCAACATGTGACGCACGCTGGGGGAACTGGAGGTACAAAGGGAGCCAGCTTCACTGTTGTCGTCAGCCTTCTGATCGACTGACGCAAGCCGCTCATAGGCATGCCGGAAGTATGGCAGCGAGACGCAGCGTCTCTTTCCCTATCAGGAAACCATGGTTACATACGTAACCTGGTATGTTCCCTTTCAAGGGAACTTCAACGCTGGGCTATGGGGAACACAGTACCAACTCCGTCATGCTGAAGGGATGCCTGTCAGAGTGTGAAGACAGCAGGACACACTTCAGGACAAGAGAGCCACAGATCCCGGATTATTTATGCGGTCTAGGCTGTAAAATCTCAAAAGTGTGAGGTGAGGACCATCCCGCAGCATCGCATATATCGGAGAGGGGGGTTCCCGACAACCAAGCTCTGGAGGAGGCCATACTCCGTATGGAGTGGGCTCTGATCGACAGAGGTGAAGGCAAACCGCACACCTCGTATGCCGAAATGATAGCCTCATCTATCCACCTGCTATTAGTGTGTTTGGTAACCGGGCAGCCCTCACGAGGGGGCCCGAAGCATACCAGCAATTGGTCCGAAATGCGCCACTGGGATGTCCTCTGGACATAAATCTCCAGGGCTCTGACCAGACAAAGCAGTTGCAGCCTACCTTCCTGTTCCGCCGACTCTGAAGAAGGATGGAACGCCTGCAGGACTACCGGCCGGGCCACCTCAGTGGGTACTTTAGGTACATAACTCGCCTGGGATACAGGATGGCTCTAACTGCGCCTGGAACGATCTCCAGGTTAGCAGAAGCCACCGACAGGGCCTGCAGATCTCCCACTCTTTTGAAAGAAATCATGGCCAGCAGAAATGCCATCTTTAAGGCCGGACACTGTCTGATGCTTGTCCAGTGGCTCGAACAGTGCTGTGGTCAATCCATCCAGCACCACTATCAGATCCCACGGAGGGACTCGGACTCGAACTGGAGGCCTCATCCTCATGGTGTCCATAAGGAAACTGGTAACACAGCAGTGCTTCCTAAGCGAGCAACCAACCACCAAACTGTGGAATGCTGCGATCGCAGCCACATACAACGTAAGTGTAGCGGGGGAGAGTCCAGCCGAAAATCGGCTTTGGAGGAACTCCAGCACTGAAGCCATCGGGCAGTGAACTGGGTCAAGATGGCGCTCCTGTCACCATGTAGTGAAAATGTTCCACTTGCCCACATACAGTTTCCTCGTGGAGGGGGCTCTAGAGTGTAAGATGGTCTCAACTACCTCGGTAGAGAGACCGGCAGCTCGGAGATGGTCCCCCTCAGGGGCCAGACCTACAGCTTCAACCTCCCTGGCTGGGGATGAAATATTTCGCCTTGGCCCTGCGACAGCAGGTCCCTCCTGACGGGAATCTCCCAAGCGGGGCCGTCCAGGAAGGCTACCAGGCCCGAGAACCAGATTCTGGCGGGCCAGAACAGGGCCACGAGCAGCACCTGGGCCCCTGTTCGGCGAACCTTCTCTAGAACTCCTAGGAGCAGAGCAATCAGGGGAAAAGCGTACATGCCATGGCATGTATGCCATGTATACACAAGGGAGAACCAGAGGGGGCAGTGAGCGTTGTCTGGGGACGCGAACAGGTCCACTTGTGCTCTGCCGAATCTCCTCCATATCATCTGCACCGTCTCAGGGTGCAGTTTCCATTCCCCGGGCCTCGGACCCTGCATGAACAGGATGTCTGCTCCCACATTGAGGTACCCAGGTACGAAAAGTGCTCTGAGAGAGAACAACTTCCCCTTGGACCACAAAAGGATCTGGTGCGCCAGTATGCACAGAGGGCGCGACCTCAGACCGCCTTGTCAATTTATGTAGGAGACCACCGCTGTGTTGTCGGAGCGGACAAGCACGTGGTGGCCCCTGAGGTCTGGAAGAAAGTGCTGAAAGGCCAACAAGACCGCTCACATATCCAGGCAATATATGTGCCATAGATGCATGGTCAACCACAGACCTAGGCTGTGGGGCCTTCCAAGACCGCGCCCCACCCTGTACTGGAGGCGTCCATCGAGAGTGTGCGACGGTGATACACCATTCCCAACACTGGGCCCTGGGTCAGTCTTCCTACAATTGAATGTCCTAGAAAATTTTTAAATTTCAACAATGGCTTGTAAAATGGCAATGTAAAATATTAGCAGAGTAATATCTAGTTTATTACCTTTGAAATCAAATGAAGATTAAGAGTCTACAGCCATGCTAACAGCTTTGAGAGGTTGTACTTTCGCACACCAGTGCTTTGAGCTAAATGCTAATGTCAGCATGCTAACATGTTCACAATGACAATGCTAACATAATGATGTTTATGGTAAATGTATATATCGCCTTTCTTGTCTTCCGACTACTCAAAACGCTTTCACACAACATATCACATTCACCCCACGCATATTCATACACTGATGGCAGGAGCTAACTGCCCATCAGTACAAAGTAATCTAACCATTCTCACACACCGAAGACACAGCCCCTGGGAGCAATTTGGGGTTCTGTATCTTGCTCAAGGACACTTCGACATGTGGGCTTGTGGAAGGAGGGATTGACCGCCGATCTTCCGATTGGTGGACGACCACTGTGCCAGGTGGCCCAGCAGGTATATTGTTTATACCAAGTTCACCAACTTAGTTTAGTGTTTAGTGTTTAGTACAACAGTTTGGCAGGTATTGGGTAATAAACCAAAGCATTGAGTATACATTTTTGCCTGATGATGGCATGGCAGCTCAGTGACTCTGTGGCACACTGGCAGCTTTGGACTGGCCTGCAAGCTGCATTGTGGTCTCAGAATAATCACTGTAAACAAACAGTACCAAACTCAAACGTCCCAAAATTTATATAATTGATTGGTGTTAAAGTGCTACTCATAACGCCTTTTAACATTAAAAGGCAAACCACTAAAGGCTGGTAATAAAAGCTGCTTTTTCAAGGCTTTGTCTTTGTTTTAAAGTAAGTCCAGTTTCTCACCAATGATCCTCAATGGTTCCTGATTAAGTGTCTGAAGGTGTGTGTGTGTTGTGGTAGTTGGGTGCATCTGTGATGTTCTGTATATATATTGGCTATTTACAGCCAACAGTGTTTCATTCTTGGCGGAGGCTTGACAGAAGCACAATAGCTGAACTGGGAGGCAAATGACTAAATGGAGCCTCTCACCCGGACCCATTAAATCATAGCAGCAGTGCTCTTGTCATGTTGAGCCTCCCCATCAAATAACCCTGCAGACCATTCCAGATATTGACCAGTATTTTGAGAAAAGCTCGCCTGCAGTTAGCTATTGTCTTTCTGAACTTATTTTTGGGTCTCCCTCACCTGCTTCTGATGTTTCCTTCAGCGGTGCAGCAGGCATTCAATAAAACATCCCACTCTGAGGATATGTAGAGATTTATTGGTCCACATGGCCGACTGATGGAGGGAGGTAGCGATAGGGAGACCTCTGAATGTCAATTGACAGGAACACACATACACACACAAATAGTTTCACCATCTATCTCTCTCAAACACACACTATCTCCTTCTCTTTGTTTCTCTCACAAACGCAATCATACTCTTCCACTCTATGCTTATCACTAGCATGTGCACACACACTAACACCCCCCCCCCCCCCACACACACACACACACAAACTGATTCTGTATTTCAGGAAGTGAAAGGTGCTTTCGCTAACATTCTAATCTACATACAAACGCCAGCAGCAATTTACCTTAATGTCACCAGCAATGTTTTCCTTGCCAGGCTCAAAGACACACACGTACAAGTCTCAGTGTGGCTGTACATGCATGCCACAAGTGAATAAAGTGTCTCATTGTGTGTGTGTGCCCTTTGCAGTAATCCATTCTCCAATGCAGAGTATTTTTAATTTGTTGGGAAAGCCTAGAGAGAGAGAGAGGGGCTCCGGGTGTTCAGCAATTTACAGCACAGACAGGGACATTCAACAAAGCCTCAACATCACACACACACATGTCCCTATTGACTGATTCACAACACAGTCAACACACACACACAAGTAAATACTCACAAACTCTTGAGCTGCAGACATACAAACACACACACAAACCACTAAAGGCTGGTAATAAAAGCTGCTTTATAAAGGCTTTGTCTTTGTTTTAAAGTAATTCCAGTTTTTCACCAATGATCCTCAATGGTTCCTGATTAAGTGTCTGAAGGTGTGTGTGTTGTAGTAGTTGGGTGCATCTGTGATGGTCTTTATATTGACTTCCTGAAATAATAAATCATCACTTGTTTGTCATCTGGGAGCTGGAGGCACTCATCACTGCTGGGTTCACCCGGCTGCTGCTCGTGGCCCTGTTCTGGCCCGCCAGAATCTGGTTTTCGGGCCTGGTAGCCCTCCTGGACGGTCCCCTGTGGGAGATTCCCGTCAGGAGGGACCTGCTGTCGCAGGGCCAAGGCGAAATATTTCATCCCCAGCCAGGGAGGTTGAAGCTGTGGGTCTGGCCCCTGAGGGTGCCCACCTCCGAGCTGCCGGTCTCTCTACTGAGGTAGTTGAGACCATCTTATACTCTAGAGCCCCCTCCACGAGAAAACTGTATGTGGGCAGGTGGAAAATTTTCACTACTTGGTGCCGAGAGTGCCCAGTTCACAGCCCGGTGGCTTCAGTGCTGGAGTTTCTCCAAAGCCGGTTTTTGGCTACACTCAAGGTGTATGTGGCTGCGATTGCAGCATTCCACAGTATGGTGGCACCCTGAGGATGAGGCCTCCGTGGGATCTGATTGTGGTGCTAGATGGACTGAGCACAGCACCTTTTGAGCCAATGGACAATGCATCAGACAGATGCCTGGCCTTTAAAGTGGCATTCTTATTGGCCATGAGTTCTCTCAAGAGAGTGGGAGATCTGCAGGCCCTGTCGGTGGCTCCTGCTTACCTGGAGTTCGTTCCAGGCATAGTCAGAGCCATCCTGCATCCTAGGCCGGGTTATGTACCTAAAGTACCAACTGAGGTGGCCTGGCCTGTGGTCCTGCAGGCGTTCCATCCTCCCTCAGAGTTGGTGGAACAGGAAGGTAAGCTGCGACTGCTTTGTCCGGTCAGAGTCCTCGAGATTTATATCCGTAGGACATCTCAGTGGCGCAATTTGGACCAGTTGCTGGTATGTTTCGGGCCCTCTCGTAAAGGCTGCCCGGCTACCAAACACACTATTAGCAGGTGGATAGTTGAGGCTATCGCATCAGCTTACGAGGTGCGCGGATTGTAAATGTAAATATACTGTACTCAAAGACTACTCACATTTACCCATACACACACATTCATACACTGATGGCAGGAACTAACTGCCTATCAGTACAAATTAAACTAATCATTCACACACACCGAAGGCACAGCTTCGGGAGCAATTTGGGGTATAGTATCTTGCTCAAGGATACTTCAACACATGGCTGGGGGAAGTCGGGATTGAACCGCTGACCTTCCGATTGGTAGACGACCCGCTCTGCCACCAAGCCACAGCTGCCCACCAGCCGGCTTGCCTTCACCTCTGTCGATAAGAGCCCACTCCACACAGAGTATGGCATCTTCTAAAGCTTGGTGGTCAGGAACCCCCCTCTCCAATATATGCGATGCTGCGGGATGGTCCTCGCCTCACACCTTTGTGAGGTTCTATAGCCTAGACCGCTTAAATAATCCGGGGTCAGTGGGTCTCTTGTCCTGAAGTGTGCCCTGTTGGCTTCACACTCAGGCATCCCCTCAGCATGGCGGATTTGGTACTGTGTTCCCCATAGTGTCAGCTGACGCAGCGTTGAAGATGCCTTGAAAGGGAACGTCCCAGGTTACGTATGTAACCATGGTTCCCTGATAGGGAACGAGACGCTGCGTCTCGCTGCCATACTTCCGGCATGCCTGTGAGTGACTTGCTTTAGTCGATCAGAAGGCTGACAACAACAGTGAAGCCGGATCCCTTTGTAACCTGCGGTTCCACTGGCGTGCATCACATGTTGACGTTAAACATAATCAAGATTGGTCTTGTTCGAGACAGAGATTCAGATGCGGTCACACTGAGGGCGTTCCCCATAGCGTCAGCTGACGCAGCCTCTCGTTCCCTATCAGGGAACCATGTTTACATACGTAACCTGGTACGTTTTCTGGTGCTGGTTTTTAATACCAACAAGGAATCAAAACTGGGGTTTCAAGAGAATAGTTTTTGACTTCAGGGCTTCACAGTTTTCATGAGTAAACCAAATGCCTTCTCCCATTATTAAGACATTTGTTATACTCTGTCCTCAAAAAGTCCTGTCCCCCTTTAATTTGCACTTGGATATTCAAGCAGTTTAACACTCCTCTAAACAGGAACTGAGGAAAAGAACAGTTTGGCAGGTATACCAGAGGAACAATGAGAAATTGTGGATAGAGGAATAATGAAAATATAGGCCTACGTTTTAGGATGCAGTGTAAAAATAAGCTTTAAATAACTTGCATATTATCTAAGAATATTACAGAAACAGATTTGCACAAAATGAAGAACAAATGCCTAAATAATATACAAAAAAAACAAACCGCAAAATATAAATTAGTAAATATGGATAGGTATATCAATGTACTGCAAGTTTGTAATGTTGAAACAAAGCTATAGCCAGTTTATACTGTAGCATATGACAGCTTTTAACTGAGCTATAATTTTTTTAAACCACATTCCAAATAAATAGTTTTATAACCATGAAACTGAAAAGAAAACAGATGATGTCAGGGTTCCGGTAACTTGGAAGAAAAATAACAAAACCTGGCTGCATTATTACAATTCAGGTTCATCATATTCATCAACCCTGTGATTTCTTCATCATTTTTGTAACGTTAAAAACTTCCTGGCTAAGAACATTACACAGTGTAACCACTGGAGGGTTTAGAGGACAAAAAAATGTATGGCATTTGCATCTAAATATTTGACGTGCAAAAATTTGGAACTGATCTGAAACAGACCCCTGGAAAAACTACCCAAATCTTTCATATCATGCGTAAATTAACTTCCAAAGAACAGAGACTCAATCCCACAGAGACTCACATTCTACGTCTTGTTTTAAAAAACCTATGATATGATAATGATGACACACCACATAATCAGAACTGATAGTGTCCACTAGCATCCACTCGGGTATTTGACATATTCTCAACTCGGTTGTACACACGAAAAGCAATAGCAGTAGCAAAAGAATGATAAAAGAGAGTTTGAGAAAGAAATTTGAACCCTGCCTACTTCCTCACCTTTGCCCACCTGGCCAATCTCTGTTTAAAGTGGACATGATAGCTGGATTGTCAGTTTTGGAAAGCTTCAAATATTGTCGGGTGTAGCCCCTCAATTCCGATGGTGTCGAGGGGATGAGGTTCAGCTGCTGTTAGAAAATCCAACAAGTTCTTGGTTTGACCCTTCCTCCAAGACTGTTCTACCAATCAAATGGTTATGTTTAGGTTTCAGTTAGAAATTATTTGTTGGAGGTTATGGGTCATGGTAGGACCATAGTTGAGCCTTGTTTTCTAGTCAAACCAATAAGAAGTGCTACCAGTGCTTGAGATATGCCGTCCTTTCTCACTCTAAGAGGTATTTTCCATTCATTTAGTGCGGCTACAGTACCAACTACATCAACCCCACAAATCACCAAATCCGTCACTGCTAAAGGCTGGGGACAAAATTTGCTAAAAAGAACAAATACATTTTATGCCCACACTTTTCTGCTACACATATGAAAACAGATTGTTATATTTCTTTTTCAGCCAAATCTGTTTAATACTTCACATTCTAGCAGCCATTATAAATGGTTGACACCCTGTAATCACCTGAGCAGAAGTAATGCAACACCAGCCTGAAGTCAGCCAATCAGACATAATGTAACACTTGTGTCAAGCATATAAAGAGCAGTTCCCTGCAGATTAATTTTTGTTCACTTTAAAAAAGCACTTGAAATTCAGACAGAGCTCATACTTCAAAGTTTAGTTTCAAAACTTTTTAGACCTTTGATGGAGATCTCACTTTGTGTGTGTGTGTGTGTGTGTGCATGTGTGTTTGCTCACTGCCCCATGCTGTGGGTTCCAGTCCTGTTATTTCAGTGGCCATTAGAGAAATGGTGACCACTTATACAGTAACACACACACACACACACACACACACACACACACACACACACACTTTCACACCAGGAAAGGCTTCACATACACAGGCACACACACACACTAGAGCAACACCTACGCATGAGGTCACACACACAGTAGGAACTAAATGTCGTACATTTGCTTCCTGTAGTTGAAGTCCTCTCCTGCAGCACGGCAGCTTGCTGGTTTTCCACTGTCCTGTGACTGGAACGTGACCAGTTTGTGCAGAAGGCAGAGGCATAAGCGAAACCAGATGCAGCAATTTCAAATACATAGTGAAATGAATTCATCCTTGATACAAGGTCATGCAGAGACACTGGTTTGTTGTTGCCCTCCATAACGACACATATAAGCGCTCTCTAATCTGATACCCCTATCAGCAGGATGACATCGTTTGTCACTGCTTTTTCATTGCCTATGGAAACTTTTCTGTTCTGGATGTCAGTTACATTATCATAGGTTATATTTGAACAAATGAGTTCTTCTTCTTTTCCTTTCGGCTGCTCCCTTTCAGGGGTCGCCACAGCAAATCATGTGCCTTCATCTAACCCTGTCCTCTGCATCCTCTTCACTCACACCAATTAACTTCATGTCCTCTCTCACTACATCCATAAATCTCCTCTTTGGTCTTCCCATAGACCTCCTGCCTGGCAGCTCCAACCTCAGCATCCTTCTACCAATATACTCACAGTCTCTCCTCTGAACATGTCCAAACCACCTCAATCTGGCCTCTCTGACTTTATCTCCGAAACATCTAACACGAGCTGTCCCTCGTTCCTGATCCTGTCCATCCTCGTCACTCCCAAAGAGAACCTCAACATCTTAAGCTCTGCCACCTCCAGCTCTGCCTCTTGTCTTTTCTTGCCACTGTCTCTAAGCTGTACAACATCGCTGGTCTCACCACCGTCTTGAACACCTTTCCTTTCATTCTTGCTGATACTCTTTTATCACACAACACACCTGCCACTTTTCTCCACCCGTTCCAACCTGCTTGCACTCGCCTCTTTACCTCTTTTCCACAGTCTCCATTGCTCTGAACCGTTGACCCTAAGTACTTAAAGTCCTGCACCTTCTTCACCTCTGCTCCCTGTAACCTCACCGTTCCACCTGGGTCCCTCTCATTGACACACATGTATTCTGTCTTACTGCGGCTAAGCTTCATTCCTCTGTTTTCCAGAGCAGACCTCCATCTCTCTAGATTCTCCTCCACCTGCTCCCTGCTCTCACTACAAATAACAATGTCATCCGCAAACATCATAGTCCATGGAGATTCCTGTCTAACCTCATCTGTCAGCCTGTCCATCACCAGAGCAAACAAGAAGGGGCTCAGAGCCGATCCTTGATGCAGACCCACCTCCACCTTGAACTCCTCTGTCACACCTACAGCACACCTCACCACGGTCTTACAGCTCTCATACATGTCCTGCACCACTCTAACATACTTCTCTGCCGCTCAAGACGTCCTCATACAATACCACAGCTCCATCAGCATCCTCAAAGCAAACACTGCATCTGTTGTGCCCTTTCTAGGCATGAAACCATATTGCTGCTCACAAATGCTCACCTCTGCCCTTAGCCTAGCTTCCACTACTCTTTCCCACAACTTCATTGTATGACTCATCAGCTTTATTCCTCTGTAGTTGCCACAGCTCTGCACATCTCCCTTGTTCTTGAAAATTGGCACCAGTACACTTCTCCTCCATTCCTCGGGCATCCTCTCACTCTCCAAGATCTTGTTAAACAAACTAGTCAGAAACTCAACTGCCAACTCTCCTAGACACTTCCATACCTCCACAGGTATGTCATCAGGACCAACTGCCTTTCCACTCTTCATCCTCTTCAACGTCCTCCTCACTTCACTCTTGCTAATCTTTGCTACTTCCTGCTCCACACCAGTCACTTCTTCTACTCTTCGTTCCCTTTCATTTTCCTCATTCATCAACTCTTCAAAGTACTCCTTCCATCTTCCCATCACACTCCTGGCACCTGTCAATATATTTCCATCCTTATCTTTAATCACCCTAACCTGCTGCACATCCTTCCCATCTCTATCTCTTTGTCTGGCCAACCTGTACAAATCCACCTCTCCCTCTTTAGTGTCCAACCTAGCATACAAGTCCTCATATGCTCTTTGTTTGGCCTTTGCCACCTCTACCTTCACCTTACGCTGCATCTCCCTGTACTCCTGTCTACTCTCTTCAGTCCTCTCAGTGTCCCACTTCTTCTTTGCTACCCTCTTTCTCTGTATACACTCTTGAACTTCCTGGTTCCACCACCAAGTCTCCTTGTCCGCTTTCCCCTTTCCTGATGACACACCGTGTACCCTCCTACCTGTCTCCCTGATCACATTAGCTGTAGTGGTCCAGTCATCTGGAAGCACTTCCTGACCACCCAGAGTCTGTCTCAGCTCCTCCCTGAAAACTACACGACATTCTTCCTTTTTCAACTTCCACCACTTCGTCCTCTGCTCTACCTTTGTCCTCTTCATCTTCCTCACCACCAGAGTCATTTTACACACTAGCATCCTGTGTTGTCTGGCTACACTCTCCCCTACCACTACTTTACAGTCACTGGTCTCTTTCAGATTACAATGTCTACACAAGATGTAGTCCACCTGAGTGCTTCTCCCTCCGCTCTTATATGTCACCCTATGTTCCTGCCTCTTCTGGAAGAAAGTGTTCACTACAGCCATTTCCATCCTCTTTGCAAAGTCTACCACCATCTGTCCTTCTGCGTTCCTGTCCTGAAGACCTCTCTCTGTCTACGAACACACCTTCCTCCTCTCCTTCTTCGTCTTCGACCAACAGTAGTCCAATTTCCACCGGTACCCTGTAGGTCAACAGCACCGGTGGCGGGCGTTGTTAACCCGGGCCCCGACCGATCCGGTATGGAAGTCATTGTCATGATTCGCATTTTTAGTTTGGCATGTGTTTTACGTCGGATGCCCTTCGTGACACAACCCTCTGCATTTATCCAGACTTGGGACTGGCACATGAAGACACTGGCTTGTGCCCCCTGCGGTTGCATTATTTGAACAAATGACTAATGCTGTCTTTTTACTTGGGAGGACAATCTCCCTTATGGACTATGTCTATAAGATGTGATTTTATCCATGGAATGTATACATAGGAGTTCTGCATGTTATCAAATGCTAAATTGTCAAATAAGTATTTTATACAACCAAAGAAAGAAGCCTGCAGCATTTTGTCAACACACTTATTGTAGCTTTCTCATTGTACAATTCATTCCCTTAAAGTTGACCCACTGAGAAAAGTGATGAAAATGTTGTGTTCACCATGCTATAAGCAAACAGTTAGTCTGCGTTACCCTCTGAAACAAATGCAGTGCTTTTCCATTTGATTCGCGAAGATAAACTTTTTAATGTGAAACAGGGGCAGCAGGAGCTAATGGCTTTGAATAAGCAGAAAGTCAATAAAGTCCAGTATAGCTTTGATTGTCACAATATCAACCCGAGTCTAGTGCCACATTTTCTATCTGCTCACATGTCTTGGCCATATACTAACTGTTCTGTCATTTCAGATCCTGCCACGTTCCCTACTGCCATTTAGCATTAACTGACACCCACCACACACCTGTTCTCACTTCCCCATTAGTCTTGCAGTATTTATACCGGCCCATTCCCATTCGTTCTTTTGACTGTGTATGCAGATGAACAAGGCAATGGTGAGTTTGTGGTTAGTTACTCAAGTTAAATGCTAGCAAGCAAAGTACTAGGACTCCAATTTGAGCAGGGAATGTCAGTATTTTTCCACCTAGCTGGATATTTCTGGCCTTATTGCCCTCTTTGCCCTTTCTTTTTCTGTGTGGCAGAGGGTTTCAGTAACTATTTCAATGTCTGGTTAGGGGTCAGCAGCTGCTCTGAAACCAGCCAATTTCTCACTCTTAAAGATATATTAGTCCCCCCCCACTATAGGCTACTCCCACTCTTATTTTACTATGTATGTCCTTGCAGCAGTTTAAAAAAAAATAAATCCATACTCAAAGAGAAAAGTTCAACTTAGAGAATGTTAGCTTGTTAATGGCTTTCAATGTAAACTGGGAGATGATATATAATTATATAAAAACGAATAACAATATGGGATTGGAAAGTCTTTGTGTAATCTGAGTTTTTGTTTTAGTAGCATGTTTTCTTCAATTGGTCACTTGCTACCTTAGATACTGTTGCTATGCCTTTTAAACTTTCCATTTTCATACAATGGAGTTTACATTGATAATGGGGGTACACTTACCCCTCAACATTCTCACAAAGGTTTGAAGCAATGGATCCTTGATTTCACACACAAGTTGACAAAAGAAGGTTTATCATTTGTAGCAGGCTACCATTGATTTTTCCTGCTGTAATGACGACTGCCGCTAGTGGATTTTGTCAGCTAGCAAGAGGATTAATGTTAGTTTCATGAGTTGGTTGAAAATGCCATCTCCAGCTGACTTCCTAACATTTCCAGCTGATTGGTTTTCAAATGAGAACCCTCTAAGGGGGTCTTAAATATAAATTTGATGGCTTCATACATCAAAGACTGAGGCTAAAACTACACTCAGCATCCTGACCCCTTTCTGAGCCCTGCAGAAGACATGGAATTAAGGAGTGGCATTATTGTGTTGCAGTGAAGAGCTAGTTAGTCTTTGTTTTTCATTTTTTTTACTCACAATACTTATAATAAGAACTGTTCATTCTAACATAACCCTGCTTAGCTTTCATACTTGGAAGAGCAAGACAGAGGTTAGATTTATGCTTTATTGTTCATGAAATAGTCCTATGTTTCACGTTACAAGAATAAAGGTTTTTAGGATGAGGACTAACCCATGTGTTTGGAAAATGTAAGGCTATCTCGGGTAACAAGTTTGGATAGGGTGGTTGGAGGGTAAACTTCCACAAATCTTCCCAAGTTCATAAGCTTCAATTTGAGCCCAAAATGACCTTTCTATTTTGAAAATTCAACTTGCTGTGACCATGATTCTTCAGTCAATTCTTTCAGTCACAAGCCTTCCAAATGGGGGTAAGCATATTTCTTGCATCTAACAATTTGTTCATATGTACTGCTACTACTGCTATCTTAAGTTAAGATCATTAAAAGTGAATACTACAGTAGGAAAACAAATACATTCAATATATTAAAATTTTGTCTAGGCACAGATAGCTTGTCCAAGCCAATCAGCTCAAACATTAAGGAAAAAATATGTTTTTGTTTCTTATCTTCAGTAAGTCATTTTTGAAAAGCATTAACGAGGCCATGCCCAATGTTACAACTATTAAATCACCACATAGCTTTTATGTCCTGTAACTTGTGGGAAACATAAATTCCCTGTATTTGTACTGGCAACAGAATCACAAATGAAGGCAAAGTATGTAATACAATCCACAGGATGTGGGGGGCTACTAATCAAAAGTCTTTACCACAAATTTGTTTACATAATAGTCTAGAAAGGAGTGGCAAGCTTTTTGAAACCTTTTTTTAAAGAGCCCTGAACTGTGTATCTGATTTTTTTGTAGTTTGAGAAATGACATTTCCTCACGAATCCAGCGCGGTTGAAATGGAGGTGTGGGGGATTTCCAGCTAAGAAGAATATGCCTGCGCGTTAGTTATGTTGAGAATTCCATTAGATCTGATTGATATCTGGATACCTTGCTTTTACTAGGGACAACCTCCAGTTTTGTGATAACAGGATCTGGGCCAAACTTTAATTTAATATAATTAATTTTTTCTAAATATGTAGGAGAATATGTTAAAAATCACCAAAAGAATGTTGGGCATGTCCAAAACATATGGCCTAAAGTAGCAGGGTCCTGGTGGCATGTGATATAATTTGGGTCTGAACCAGGATATATCTGGGCCAGTTTGGGCTTACATAAGTGAAGGCGGTTAAGTACCTTAAACTGTAGCAATCCGTGTCTAACACAAATTGAGGATGTAGGTACTTTTGATGAGAGCTATTCCTAACTTTTCCTATGAGAGAATAGCATTCCATTTTCTGAATAATACTATATAAGTGAGACACAGCCTGGTAGGTAGGGCTTAATCTTCAGACACTATCAAATGGACAGGCCAGTGGTTTGGATGGGAATGTTGAGAAGTGTGTGTGGGGGGAAATTGTGGATTTGTAAGTACTGGGGAACACACCTGCTGTTCCATATGAGACCAGTGTAGGGCTTTCCCATTCAATAAAGTATTGTACCAGATAGTTTGTGGATGTTGGCTGCCCAGTAATATACAAATGGTTTGGCAGTGCTAGACCACCGTTTGCCTTGAGACTCAACAGAAGAGCTCTGCGTATGGGGGGTATAGTTTTATTCCACATGAATGTGCTAATGCATTTATCTACATCTTTTTTAAGAATGATTTTGTCCAAAAAATAGGAACTTTGTGAAATATATATATTTATATAAAGATTTGGGTAGAATAATAATCTGTATTGTATTAATGCTACAAGCCACAGACAATGGAAGAGTTTCCAGCACCTTAGGTCTTTCCTAGCTTGGGCCATAAAGTTATGTTTGAACAGCTTTTTTTTTTAACATCACATTGACCTTGACTCCCATATATGTTAGGGGACCAGTTGTAACTCTGATTGCGTAGGGGTTAAAGAACATTGTCAATGCTTTCCTATTAAAAAAACAAAAGGTCGTTTGCGTATAACAAAACTTTGTGAACCTGGCCACACCGGTTAATACCCCCTATCTCATCCTTTTGCCACCAAGCTATAGCTAATGGCTTGATGGCGAGATAGAAAAGGAAAGCAGACAATAAACAACCCTGTCTCATGCCCCTTTGAAGGGTAAAAGTGTGGTCAGAGCTGGTATTATTAGTCCATACTGATGCCTGTAGCAGAGTATACAGGGTTTGAATACAAGAAATAAAAGCTGGGCCAAATCCAAATTTGCATTGGGATTTAAAAAGATGTCTAGATTCTATTCGGTCAAAAGCTTTGTGTGCATCCAATGAAATGACTACCTCTGGGGACTGGGACAAGTTCTTAGAATAGATTACTGCCTATCCTTTATTAAACCTGTTTGGTCAGGTCAATTGTCAGTAGTATATATTCCAATCTGAAGGCAAGGATTTTTGTAATTATTTTATAATCAAATGTGAGTAAGCTGATTGGCCATAGGATTCGCACTTGGTTGGGTCATTTTTTTTGGCAATACAGAAATTGTGGCTTGGGTCATGGATGTAGGGAGTTTCTTTTGTAAGTGATTGTGTATAAACAGAGCACAGTAAGAGTGTCAATTTAGTGGCAAAGGTCTTCTAAAACTCAATTGGGTATTTATCTGCGCCTGGTGCTTTTCTATTTGTCATTCATTTGATTGCCTGCCCAATCTCTGTCACAGATATTGGCTCTTCTAGGCTGGCTTAATCCCCTTCACTTATAGTGGGCAAGTCCAAATTCTCAACAAACCTATTATCCTGAGAGCTGTCCGAAGTATATGGTATTTAACCATTCATTGATGTCTTGATTAGATGGAGCCATCTGTAGCTTGTATTTCCGTAATAAAGGTGACAGCCGAATATTGTCGTAACTGTTGGTAATGACTTGGTCTTGATTTTAAAAACGTCGCCTCTGCATGTTTAGAAATATAAAGATCAAACGTGGTCTGCAGTGCGATTCTCTTCTTACAGAGGTCCGCAGATGGAGAGGCAGACTGTTGCTGATCAACACCATGAATACGCTTGGTTAATTCTGTGAGACGTTTTGACCTGCTCTTGTTGAGACAGGCTGTGTATTCTATTGTCTAATCCCGGAGATATACTTTTAATGTTTCCCATGAGGTGAATATATCAGTGTCTGGTAACTGATTAGTTTCAAGGAAAAAATCAATCTATGCTGAAAAACCCTTGTCCGATTATTGAATCTTTTGAAATCGCCTGTTGTGCTGTGTGGTTTAATTATCCAGAAGCCAGAGTTCCATAACGACTGGTGAGTGGTCTGAGATGACGATACTTTTATGGCTGCAATATTTTAGAAGTGGAACATTTTTTTGTTTATCAGGAAAAAATAGATTCTAAGTATGCACTGCAGAGAAAAGGAAAGCTCCTTCGATGTTGGACTTTTGAATCTGCGTGGGTCTACCACACCACTGGGCCGGTAGAAGGGCTTTATACTGTGAGCAGGATTTAGAGAGAGTTCAAGAGAGGGCTGCGAAACTGTATCAAAATGTCCTCCAAGTTTTAGGTGGTGTGTGCCCAACTCTGGGATGCAGCTGAACAGTTCCTTAAAGAAATGGGAGTTATCCCAGTTAGGGGCATAGATGTTAACTAGAACTACCGGTAAGTTATACAGCCTGCCCTGGACGATAACAAAGCATCCATTTTTACACCCAACTGCCTTTGAAGATATGCACTGCACATTTTTCCAATTAAAGATAGCTGCACCATGACACTTGGAATAATGGAAGACTTGTGACTCACATCCTCTTTGTAATTTAGGAATATCTGACGTGTGTAAGTGTGTTTCCAGTAGGAATATTACTTCTGCCTTAAGTTTCATCAGGTGGACAAACACCTTACTTTGCCTAACAGGGGGAGGCCCCTCACATTCCAGCTTACAAATTGTGTTGTTGCCCTGTTCATCCCATCTGTGGGGGCCATGACGGAAAAAGGGGAGTTGAGAAATGAATCCCCAGGTGAGAGGCTGTACCCTCCCCCATCCCAAGCCACAATTGAGAATCTTGTTCAAATGGGCATACAAATATGGATAAGGAAGAAAATGATGCATATGATGATGATTAACCTATTAAAATTCAGGGGATGTGCGGTGCACCAGATCAGGGTTAAGGTTTGGGGACGCCAGTGACACCACGAACTAAAAACTCAGTAGCTCAAATAAAATTTGGCCGACAGGTCTAAAATTTTTCTCAGATGTAGATGACATGATATAAAAGGTATGTGAGGATTTCAGAGTTGTAACATTGGGCATGGCCTGGTTAATCAAAATGACTTACTGAAGATAAGAGGTTCATGTTTGAGATGATGTACTTTTGCTTGTATTTTAGCCCCAGTATTAAACGAGGACATGTTCGCAAAGTATGTTGCATTTCAAATGAGCCCTTATACATGCATTTTGGCCTTACAGTTGTTCTGTTGCAATCTTTCATATTTGTGTATGTCAGTGATGGGAACAAAAGGTGATTTTTAAAGGGGTTTAAAGTTGGACACCAGGGACATTGATGCTCCCTTGTATTTGGCTTTTGCATGTTGTTGTTTCTCCCTTGGGCTGTATTTATCTGGGTTTGTTGTTAAATCTTAGGTGCACATTGATTTGCAATATTCATAACTATTGATGGTTTGCTTCTTGACCACACTGTAGTCATGCTAGTCTTGAATTTGTAGAGTGGACAATTTTTTTGTCTTTTTGGGGATGTTCTGCGTGAAATTTTAAAATATAAAGGCAGCACCCCCCATAATCCTGTTTTGCTACATAATCCTTGGTTTCAGGATATTCCCTGCCAAATTCAATATTTATGACTATTTATGCAATTGTAGTACCTTTTAATACATGCATTTACATAATTTCGCCAGAAACATGTCCCAAAAAAGGGTTTTTGGGCCCCCTAGGGCCAAGTGGCCCCAAGTTTGAGGTGCTCGTTATCAACTTGTAATGGTCCAAGGTATAGGCTAACAGAAAATAATAGTGAAACATCCTGTGGGCTGGACCTGGCTCCCAGACTAATCAGTTCCTCACACTTTTACACTTATATTTTTGGTTTTGGACAGGGAACCAAAACAAACCAACATCCAAACTCTATATATACAGAATATAGTGTTGGTGCAGCCCCAGGCACATTACTGCAACAAAAAATAAATCCAAATCTTGAGGTCTATGATTGGAAAATTACTGGATTTGCAAGGTTAAGCGAATGCTCAAATTCCACTATTGAAATTTAAAAGCAATTGTTCCACAGGGTGATAGTAATAATTACATCATTCTGTTACTGACTCTTACACCAGGGACAAATAAGGCGAGAACTGCCTAAATCCTAACTCAAAGATTTCCCAAAATCTGATATCTTGGAAAGACAGAAAAATCACATCCATGATGTGTGTGTGTGTGTGTGTGTATTAACTGTGTTCGTCAGTGTGAGTTTGTCTGTCTTTGTATTGCAGGTTTGGTGTATGTGTATGCGCCTGTGCGAATTACATCCTTATCTTGTCCCAACAATAACCATGTCTCCAGCAAGACCTCTCATTCCCACTGTAGGGAAATAGGATTAGTGTACACACACTGACTATCTCTGGCATGGGTCAACAAACACACACACACAGCTAATATCGCTGAGCTAAGAGTTCACAACGGCATATGACTATTAATATTTTTCATTTTTCTCTTGTTGCACAGCAGTGGCTGATAGCATATTGCTAATAGGTGCAGCCATTTAACCTTCAGTCGTGCACAATCTTATATATGAGATATTAGCCGATTGCCCCTGCTGTCTCCGTCTCATACAGTATATGAGATGCAAAACTCCTCAAAACAATAATAATAGTACATGATGCAACAGTTTGTGTAGGTGTGATCCTGAGCACAAACCTCTGATTACCTCGGAGCTAGTGCTGCATTTGCACATCACAGATATCGGAGAATAAAATACATTTTCTGACAGCTGCTTTTAAATGTCTGAATAGCAGATTGAGGCAGCAGGAGCCTCACATGAGGAAAGTGAGCATGTGACCTGAAGGGTTGAAGCGTTGAACCGGATTGGAAAATGTGGTGTGTGTGTGTGTGTGGGAGGGGGGTTATGGTTATGGTTATGGAGTTTCCTCTCAAATTGTACTGCTAAAGGGCTTTTGAGCCACGTAGTTCATTGCCAAATGCTCCAATTGAGCTGCTCAGTGGCTAAAAGCAGAAGAACCAGTCGACTTTCCTTGGATAAATAAAGGATGTAAACAAAACCCAGACAGTTAGTTTAAATAAGAGGGACTATTTTCATCCATATCTCTCTTGATATGTAGTAAGTTATTCAAGAGGAAAGGTCAGCAATTCAAAATGATTTGCTTGTATCCATTGAGATCTTATTTGAATGAAAAGCAGTACAGACTTGGTATCCTTGGTACTGTGAGTCTGGCAGGGAACCTCACAAAATCATGTGTCAATCAGACATCCAGATTTTAAAGGCTTTATTTTCCCACGCATAACGTTCACTGCAAATGTAAGCAAGGCGTTACTGTCCTCTCTTTCTCCTATCAAACCTTTTTTGTTTCCACCTGGAGGGTGTTCTTGGAAGCCAGATGTAAGGTGTGGGCAATGTCACTGGGCTCCAGGCTCCTTTTCCAATGTCTTCTTTGAATTATCTTTCACCCCTGTGACTTGTTTCGTCTCTCTTTCCTCCCTCACGTGTGCATCCTGGAGCATTATCTGAGTGTTTGGGTACCTGTGTGATCCTCATTGAACCATTCTGTCTCAACAGTTTTTTGTTTTTTTTTTGTAATGCATTGTGATTGTAGGCGTCAGTGGCACATTAAGTGGTCCATCCTACAAGCTGTGCAGCTTTCAGAGAATCCCCAGCCCTCTCAAAACTTCCACAGTTGCATTTTGCATGATCTACTGTGTATCAGAATGAAATCATAACATGTTTTATTTTAATTGTCAGATTATTTTATTAAAAACCTGTACCATTTAAAGAGAGGTAGCTTTCTCTACTTTGATTGTGCCATTGTGGGCAATGTTGTAAATCAGTGAGATTGGCTTCTTTATGGCTATATTGGGTTTAGAGGGTTTTTTATTTGTTTTATCTAATTGCTACATATTCCACAAACCTGTGTGAATGGTGTGCGAGTTTTGCCTTTTGTGTGGTTTGTGTAGTCTGTCCTCTTCCAGCTTCCATGGTGAAGAAGAGGTCGTGGGGCTGTTTTCTCGACACCTTAAGCTGCTCAATGTGCGCCTGGATCCGTTCTTCATATGTTACAATCTATGTATAATTATCTCATCAGGATTGTCCATACTGTCTTTTCATTGTGTTGGTCAATACTGTAAACACAACATATAATGACTGGGGTAATTAGAGGCAAGGGATTCAAATGCACTACTCAAAGACAAGGATGTGTGAAAGCAACAGTCTTTACTTGCCAAAGTTCATCTTTCGGCACAGGTAAGCAGCCAGGTAAAGGCGATGTCAGGTAATGAGGCAATAATCCAAAAACCGGGAAACACTACACAAGGAGACGCAGGCTGGAACGTGAGACACAGAGAGTACAACAATGAACTGACACAAAGTGAGGGAAACACACAGGCTAAATACTCTGGTGAGGGGAGAGACACCAGTACAACTAATTAGGGCGGGGCAGACAATCAAAACTGGCGGGAAACACAGAAGGGCAGGATCTAAAGTGATCTGCAATGAGAGGAGAGGTGGGTGACAAAATAAAAAAGGGAAATAAAGAGAACAAGGAAAACATGATGTGGGAGGCTAAATCATGATCTAGAAGGGAGAGGGACCATCTGTTGCTCTTCCTCAGGTTTCTTCCATTTTCTTCCCGTTAAAAGGGAAGAAAATTTTTTCCTTATCCGAATCGAGGGTCCAAGGATATTGGGGTATATAAATAAAATTGACTTGACTTGAAAAAAATGCAACCAACTTAACCATACTTGACACTGTCCGTAAAATAAATACAGATTGACATGTTAAATAACTTTCCTGAAGCCAAGAGCACCACAGTCGTTATGTATCTTGCTTGTTTTGATAGCTGAATAGCTGTTGATGAACACAAAGTCAGATTCAGGAAGTACGGCACACCAAAATCTGCTGAAGAATCTGATGTCCTCTTAAATTAGAAGCCACAGGAATTTGCAATAAGCATCGTGTCTATTCTGCAGTAAGATCTCACCAAAACATCCCTGTTAGATCAGTTTTACAGAAATTTAAAAAATCCACAGCAGTGGCATAGGATTTGAGGAAATAAGACCACTGTTGCATCACACTTAAGCTGTATATTTAGAAAGTCTAAAATTTAATTTCTTAATTTAAAATTCTATGTAAAAATAAAAATAATAACCTAGTGTGGTTTTGTATCACAAAGCCATGGGCAGCGTGCAAACATAAGACATGGATGAGTGCACTGCAGCCATAATTGGAGTGGTTTCATTAACAGATGTGAACTCCCAGCTGTCCCCTGGTCTGAGCGCCAGACAAACAAGCAACCGCCGGACTACACGCTGCTGGATCAATTACTGTATGAAGAGCTCAGGATAATGTTAGACGCCATCCAAATGATGGATCCTTACAGCTGAGTAAAGGTTGCCTACTTATTTTGCTGATTGAGTGCCCTTTTCAAATCAGTCTCACATCGATTTCATAAAAGTTTGTGAAATGCACAAAGCCTGAATGCATATTTGGGTATAAATGAAATTGTGTTTATTTAGTTCTCCACCCAGAACTGGACATGAAAAGGACAATAGGATTAAAATGACACATTATTTTTACATGTCTATCATCTAAAAATAGTAGCTTTTAAGTAACTAATCCTGAAGTTCTTTTTGTTGCCTAATTAGAGAGTTTGGTCATGGCTACATAAGAAACACTGAACAGCTCCATCTACTATTGCCTGCTTGTGCCGCCTTCATGTAATCCTTTCAAAACCCTTTTCTCACGCAGCCAAGTCAAATAATATTAATTTGTATTTCGAGGCATCGGAAACAAATCACATTACAAATACCATTATTTTACTCTGGTCTGTAATCACTTAGATTTTATTAAAACTTAAGGTAGGGTCCAACAAGTTTTATAGTTACTCAAGTGTGATCGTTACCTTTGACTTCAATCATAACTTAGTTGACATCATTTTTATGCTCTTAAAAATTCACAGTCTGTAGCCACAGTCTTGCCTGGTCAGACTGTGTAGAGATGTACATTACTGTACACAACTTGTGTCTCCGCAATGTTTCGTCTCGGTTGAGCAGAGCCTTCAGGGGCTGTTTAAGGCTATATTCACACCAATATGCTTTCGTTTTAAAATGCATAACTTTTTCTACATTTACGGCTAGCAGCCACACTACTCTTTCACACTTCCAAACCCCTAAATCGGAGACTTTTGAAAATGCTGCCGACCCAGTTTGAGTTTGAAAAGTCCAAGTGTAGCCCAGTGTAGCGGAGTAGTAAGAGTAATGTTTCTTCTTCACAAATCTACTCAAGTACAAATAAAAAGTATGGTGCGGTAAAACTACTCTTAGTAGTACTTTTTTTTTTCAAAAAGTTACTCAAGTAAGTGTAACAGAGTAAATGTGACTTGTTATTACCCACCTCTGCTCAACATCAAAACAGATCGGGCTAATTTGCCAAATTACACTGTTACGGTCCCCGTTGTAATGTCTAGGATGAGAGGGAAACGCAACACAAAGGATGGACAACGGCTAAAATAGTTTATATCAATAATTTATTTAACAAGGTTTTACCCACAAAATAAACAAAAGGAGAGATGGGGAGCCGTAGATAAGACTCATACTACGGAAATGAGTCTCCCCACTCTAAACCAAAAACATAACTATAAAAGAAAAGACAACGTGACAAAAATGGCTTGTGGCATCGGCAGCTGGCAGCAACCCCAATCTCAATTTCCGGCTTTATATCCCCACCTCCTGGGCTCAACCAATCCGGAGCTAGGGAAAAAGGAGCTCGTGTTAATTATACAAATAATGCACTCAGGCTGGGCGTACACGTGGTGTACGTAACACCCCCACCCCTGACTGGTGACTGGTGGGCCAAAACAAAATAAAGGTCCACCAGACACCACTAAAGAAGCACGTGACAACGCATCAGCAAGAACATTATTTTTACCAGCAATGTGTTTAATTTCCAAATTAAAAGCTTGGACCAACAAGGCCCATCTCCTCAAACGCTGGTTGGAATTTCGCATATGTTGGATAAAGACGAGAGGGTAATGGTCAGTATAGACTGTGACCGGACGGCTAGAAGAGCCAATATAGACCTCAAAATTGTTTAGGGCCAAAATAAGAGCGAGGGCCTCTTTTTCGATTGTAGAGTATGATTTCTGATGTTTTTGAAACTTTTTGGAGAAATAACAAACAGGGTGTTCTACACCGTCAGGGCCATCCTGCAAAAGGACCGCACCCGCCCCTGCAGCACTAGCATTAATTGCTAGCTTAAATGAATGTTCATAAACAGGAGCAGCAAGAACGGGTGCCTGCATCGACAGAGATTTAATAGACTCAAATGCATACTGGCACTCTGGTGACCAGCTGAATGTCTTTTTTGGACTGATTAAGTCGGTGAGTGGGGCAGCCAACGCTGAAAAGTTTTTACAAAAACTGCGGTAATACCACGCCATTCCCAAGAAACACTGCAGTTCACGACGAGAAGAAGGAACTGGGAATGACGCAAGAGCTTAGATTTTAGCGTTAACGGGTTTTACCAGCCCACCACCCACAATTTTCCCCAGGTAACGTACTGTCGCTTGGGCAAAGTCACATATGGCGAGATTAACAGTTAAGTTTGCCTCAATCAATCTCTGAAACACTTGTTTTAATTGAATTAGGTGCTCATCCCATGATGCCGAATGAATGACAATGTCGTCTAAATACGCATCGCACCCTGGCACCCCCCCTAAAACGCGGTTAGTCAACTGCTGAAAAGTTGCAGGCGCATTACGAACCCCAAAAGGCATGACGGTATATCTGTAAAAATGCATCAGGCGTAACAAATGCACTTATTTCCATGGCACGCGGAGTCAATGGAACCTGCCAATAACCTTTGAGGAGGTCTAACTTTGTCACAAAAGCCGCAGAGCCCACACGGTCGACACGGTCTTCCATGCGAGGAAGACAATCCGGCTTTGTGACATTGTGGCACAAAGTTCTAAAGTACTAAAAGTAGAGCGATCCTGAGCAGTGTGTTACCTATTACGTACTGACCAATCTTCAGGCCAATACACACTTATATTTGAGAGTTTGAAAAAATCAGCTAAAAATGAATTAGCAAATATTCACTTTTTTTTGAATAAACGCACAATGTAACCAAAAAGGTTTGGTTAGGACCCCTTAAATTTGCTAATTTAAGAACTGTTTGTGTTTATCGCGGAAATTCAACAGCCGAAAAATTATTTTGTCAGGGCACTGTTTGTAATTTACTTTAAACATTTCTTTGGCATTTCTGTACTGCAGTTTTTCGTTACTTTCACTGACATATATATTCAATACAATATCTGTAATAAGCTAAAATCAGCCAGTAATATTGGCCCAGCCAACTGAGAAAGTGCTTAACTTGTGTGTAACAATATCTTAAGATCAAATATGCAAGAGACGTTTTGCTGTTGTTGTGTGACAGATGCAGTTGTGTTGCCTTAAGTTGCTTTTCCCTTCAAACAGCTGAAATGAATAAGGCAGAGGATTAAATAATGTATTGTTATCGCTACACTCGTGTTGAAGTCTTCCACATCTTACAGGTTACATGTAGTATTGTGGCTTGAATGGTTTCTATTTTTCCAATGTTCTGCAACTCATTTGGTTTGACCAGTCACTGTTTGGCAGGGAAATGTCTGAACACTGGGCTCTAAGCTGGCGCTAATACATGCTACAATATCAATACTGGCGAGTAAGTCATAGCAGCGGACGACAAGAAATCCCAACTATTGCTCTAAAGCCTTTGCTCACTGTTGAGGAAGCTACACCTGAATCTGCATTCGACAGCGCCTGATGATCATTGTGCGGCTGCAGATAGTTTTGAAGTTGACACAATCAGGAAACTTTTGCAGGCTATCATTAGGTTTTGTCATCGTGAATGAAGTCTTTAGATTTCCAAAATAGTTGAAAACAATGCCATTACTCCAAACTACGTCTAACAACACATGTATATCCCTGACCTCCAATAACAGCCCGTGAACTGAATTGTCTCTGTTGTTTTGATTTATTTAAACACTCTTTATTTTATTATAGAAATTAAGCCTATAGTATAATGCCATAGCCACAGTTTTAAGCATAACACCTGTCTCATGTACTCTTGTGACACCTGTCGGAAATGACTAACCCCCCCCCCTAATTATTCAATCACAGCTTTTCAACTGTAACTAGGCACAGCAGGTCTATTGAGCTTTGTATTTTTCTTCACGTTGAAGCGGTTTCCAAAGGGTCGTACTAAGAGCAATGCCTGACATCTGAAGGGTTTGGAGGGTGTTGTCTTTTTTAGCTTTTCCAAAAACCAAAAACGAGCAAAACCTGGCAGTTAAACCTGAACTCCGGGAGGGTCTGTATGAGAAACGGACCTAATGAGGCAGTGTGGGAGGAGAGACATTAATTAGCGATGATTGTAAAGGGTAAGAGCAGCGTTTTCTAGAAAAGAGTCGCATATCGGTTCAATACGGAACGCGTCTGGCAACCCTAGTGTTGGATGTTATGAGTGTTTAGGCTATCTTAACAGCTCTGTCCTGCTCCCTATTAGAATTGGGGAGGTTTGCACTCCGGCAACCCTGTCCATGTCACCCCAGATACCAGGCATTACGTTTGCCAAACATATTGGTCATCCTCATCTTAGAAGTGACGGATAATGTTTGAACATACGAACAAATAAGTAAGCTAAGCAGCCAAACAGGGTTATATTAGAATAAAAGGAGCGTCTGATGTTTCATTTTTCCTTATCATACTTACAGGGCTAACTACCTCCACACTGCATTCTTTATTTCCATGTCTTCTTCATGGATCATCCACGGATGAGGATGTTAACTTTTAGCCTGGGGGGACATGTCGCTTTAGCCTCAATCTTTTAGCACGATAGCATGCATGTGGCCATCACGTGCATACTTAGTGCAGTATTTAGACCCTTTTGTAAAGGGTTCTTGTTTTAAAACTAGTCACCTGGAGATGAAGTTTTCACACAACTAATGGAGCCAACATTAGCTTAATTAGCTAGTCATTTTAGAGGGCAAAGTTGATAGTTTGCCGGTTAGAAATGAGAACTGCTTTTGTCTACCTCTGTCTTAAATCAAAGAGCCACTGTCAAAAATGACTGAGAATCTTAAGCGGTAAAACTGTTCTCATGATGAACTCCTATGTGCTGTGCGAGACTAGACAGCTAGACAGGTGTAGGGACAGCATCTAAGAGGTGCGGGGCTTAATGAAGGGTCAGTTAGAGGTTGGATTAAACAGATGTGGAAACTGTGGGCTGAATCAGTGAATTCTCTTAATGGCATGAAGTGCTCAACTTGAAGAAAGACTTGACTTGCTTGATCATAAAAAACATAGACTTGGGACTTAGCTCAAGGTTCGCAAATGAAGGTTTGGGACTTATTTGTGACTTCCATATGTATAACTTACTCCCACCTCTCTTCCTCTCCGCTGATCTCTTTTATCCTCTTCGTGTTTCTTTTCTGTTTGTCTCTAATTCCCGCCCTCTCCTCTTCCCTCTCCCGCCCGCTATAATCCAGCCATCTAGGGATGCCCTGGACAATGAAGCTGTCAGGAGTCAATCTCGCCTGATAAACCGGCTCTTCCTGCTTTACAGCCAATGGGGGACGGCGCTTCACTCCCAGTCCATTTAATTGGATGGGTTCCGGGAAGTGTTTGGATGGCGTTCTGTATATCAAGCCCTGCTCTGGGAAATGGGCTTACAGTGCTCGACGCGCCCTGCCAAGTACACGGGCGTGCGTGCATGTACACGCATGATCACATGCACACACGTGTAGCACTCAGTTCTTTATGCCAAGTACACACACACACACACTGTGGATCACTTGTGTATGAACACCATAGCGGGGCATGTAAACTACACTGATTTACCTGTATAATACAGCAGGAAATGACATCGTTTAACAGTCTCATGGTCATGCTGTTTCTTATGATCATATGTACCAACTTTGTGTGTGTGCATGTATTTTGATTTATTTTTGTCAGCAGACTTGTGAGACAGTTTGTGCTAAGTGTATGCACATACACCAGTAGTGCGTGTGCATATGCGTGTGTGTGTGTGATGGATGGGGCTCATTTTCTCTGTGAGCTGTTCCTTTGGTACAGTGGATCAAGCAGCCATATAGGCTACACAAACAACAAGGACAACAAATAGAAAGCACAACCAAAAGGCACACCACAATAACATTATCAGCAGCAAGAGCGATGATAATAACTAAACAGCAAAATCCAGAACGAGTGACTTAGACAAGTGTTGAGAAACATCTAATCATACTCTAAATGGTGCAAAATAGGGGCACTCTTCTTTAAAGGGACAGGTCACCTCAAAATCGAAAATGACATATTTTTTCCTCTTACCTGTAGTGCGATTTGTTTTGGTGTGAGTTGCAGATTTTTAGAGATATAAAGATGTTTGCATCTTTTGGATATAATGGGACTATATGGCGCTTGGCTTGTGGTGCTCAAAGCGCCAAAAAACAAAACAAAAAAACATTTGAAAAACTCAACAGCAATGTATTTTTCTGGGTGGGCGGGGGGTCCTGACCCCCAGGTTGGGAACCACTGATGTACACTAAAGCAGTCGATACTGAATCATATACAGTATTCTGAATATGACAGTAGCCAGTATTTGATGTTTTGGCTTTATCCTTTTACTACTTTAGATGTGAAATGACTCAGAGAATACAATACTACAGTCCCACTCTGTCACTGCAGTATGGCCACTTTGCAGGAAACACAGCCGCAAAGCTAACTGCTGAGTTTATGTTGTCAGTACAATGAAATGAAGACATATATTCATTCTCAAACATCCTGATGTGTTGATGAGAGCACAGCGTGTGACGGCTTAATGTGAATTCCAATGCATTGCCAGGGTGCAGTCTGGGATATAAAGGCTGAAAAAAACCCCCACTACTTTATGTAAAAGTTAGATTGTCTATGTTAATGCCGGTTCAGCTTTAAAGATTTAGCGCTTTTCAGCATCATAAGCGTTTCCATTTTAGGAATATTCATATATTTTCTTTATGATCTTGACATGATGGGGAAAAGGATTTTACACTGTTCATCTCAATGTATTGTTGCATTTTACCATGTTCACAGTTTCAAAACAAATGGAATACTAAAGGCTGACTGTCAACTTTGTGCATAAAACATCAGTTTTAAAGAAAATAAAAACTATTTCAGTCCCATCCCAGAGCCATATGTATACAAGCAGACACCAGTAAATTCAAAAAGTGTTCAAATTGTGACAGAATAAACTTTAAAATTCATGTCTTTGCATTCTCAAAGCACATGCAGTGCCGTGCAGGCGTTGGAGGAGAAGATTGTTGAAGGTATGTCGAAACTTGCAGCGGAGACTTTCATTTCCATTGTTAAAGTTGCGTTCACAAATGGAGGAAAACCCCTTCCATTTTGATGTAACAAAATCATCTAAGCTTATGGGGCAGCTTACTAGCTTTTTGGAACTAGCTTTTCAACCGCATCTCATGGTATTCTTTAACGAATGGAGCTGGCTCAGGTGTCATCACGTGACCCAAATGTAAAACCTCGACCGGAATGCATGCAGCTAATTAACCCTCCTCTCAAATTCTAACACACCTTTACACTTCTGATAAGCACATTTTCGTTTGCAAATTCTTGGATTATCTGCTGGAACACTGTATCCTCATGCCAGCACCATTGTATCCAGGCTACATGAAGCCACCATTAATCCACCGCCCACTCATGCTACGCACCAGTTACAAACAAAACAAATCCTCTGCAGATTGTTACTGATTCTCTTTAGGGTTAGCTTGGATTTGAACCCTATAGTAGAGGTTTCTCAAACTGTGAAGGTTGAAGGGTGGAGCGAAGATGCTGTGCTGATTCGGCCCGCTCACCAACATGGTCGAAAAGCTAATATTTGATGCCAAGGACATCGCAGCCTGATATACGGCCTGGAAGTACACAACAACTATATTGAAAGTTTTCTTGTGATGTTTAAGGGTTGTTTACGTCAGTGATGTTTGGCAGATTGTTTTATCAGTTGAAAAACAAAATATATTTAAAATACTGAAGTTTTTCATCAGTAAGTCACGATGTTCACTTACTGTTCGCTGTTTGGCTTTATGTTTAAATGGTAAATGGACTGCATTTATATAGCGCTTTTTTTTTTCCCACCTTAGCGGACCAAAGCACTTTACAGGTTGCCTCTCATTCACCCATTCACACACCGATGACGGCGGAGCTGCCATGCAAGGCGCTGGCCTGACGCATCGGGAGCAACTCGGGGGTTCAGTGCCTTGCTCAGGGACACTTTGACATGGGCTGGCGGAAGCCGGGATCGAACCGCCGACTTTCTGATCGGAGGACGACCCGCTCTGCCGCTAAGCCACAGTCGCCCCCTTTAAACCAATTAAATCACTTATTTTGTTTTATTTCAAACATGAATCTAAATAGAAACCACATGAATTGTGTTTGATTCTAGATGTGTTTTTGACGAAGAGACTGATAAATCCATCTTCTTGGACCTAATGGACCCCCTGATAAAGTAGCGGAGGTAAAGTAGGGTTTACTCACCCTTTATTTTACCACCACAGGTAGTGTTTCAACAGGGGGCACCAAACTGCAGTCGCTAACTGGAGCTGTAGCTGCTTCGAAGTTGGTTCAAAACCACAATTACAGGATGCCCCTGCCTCTTTGATATGATCTACCCTCAAGTCCAGTCTCGGACTGATATGCTGCTTAAAGACACTGGTTCCTAATCAAAGGAGTTGAGATCAGTCCCCCATATTGGCAAGAGTCCCCTGGCACTGTGTCCTTCAGCAAGTCAAACAACCTCCACATGCACCAGTGCTGCTGTTGTGTGGCTGACCCTGACCTCTGACCCCTCTGTGGAGGGCCCCCTGCAGAGGGCTCCTGCAGGCTCCTAGTAAAGTGCGACACCGATATTATTTTGTTTTCTCACTGCAAACAAACGTGACAGGAGGGGTTATGTATTCTCAACGGTGATCATTTACATCTAGCCATGGTCCTTTTTAAACAACCATTGTGTTCTATTTCCTTTCTTTTTTCTTTTTTTCTTTCTTTTTTTTACATATTTGATAGAATCAGCATTAAATAAACATGTCTATCAGATGCAGAACATGCAGAAGAGAGGAGACTATAAATTATTCACAGCAAACAGAAACCACCAGCTGAAAATTAGATGTGAGAGCGTTTTTGTTCTGGCTCTGCTCTCCTCTTTACCTCTCCCTTCCCCTCTAATGCTCTGCCTCTCTTCTGCGCTGGCTCGCTCTCTCTCAGCCCACTCTCTACCTTTGGAGTACCTGCCAAATTCTCCATGATATTTCCCTTTGAGAGGGATGCAGAGAGAGATGAGAGGGAGGGAGGGATGGATGGATGGAGGGAGATTTGGGCAGAGGGGGAGGGTGCAGAGGGACTCCGGGAAGAGGGTGATGGAAGGGGTTGAGAGAGGAGGAGAGGAGGGAGGCAGGTAGGAGAGAGAGAGATCGACCGAGGGAAATGGTAAATTAAGGAGGGCATAAAGTGAAAGATAGTGAAAGAAACAGAGCGATGGAAGGAGAGGGGTAGTTCAGTATATCAATCAGTACTTTTTATTACCGAGAAGGGGCGTACAGAGAGTGGGAAGAGGAGGACTTTGGTTTCAAAATCCTATTCCAAAAAACCAAATAGGTCCACACACACATTTTTTACTCGGCTACCACAAGTCCTTCTCGCTCTCTCCCCCTCATACAGACCTTGTGTCTCTTTCTCACACCCACGTCCATGCACTTACTCTCAGAGATTAGCGCTTGAGTTGAAAAAAAAAAAAAGAGAGCTGTAGCAGTGCCAAAACAGAAACATTCATCAAAAAAAATTCCTGTCTCAATTATGCTGCGACTCTCATTGAAAATGCGAGGAAAATCATGACAAAGCCACATTTTAAGCGAAATGGTGGGCGGGGAGACGTGGGCAGCAAGGACCGCAGACAGAGTTGGAGGTGAGTGAACTTTCGGCGAACTCCAGCTGAGCTGAAATTCTGGAAGAACGGAAGAACATGATTATAAAATACTACTCTCTCACTCATGGCATGCTGCACTCTTTTTCCTTTTGCTCGCAGTTTTCATTAAGGTCTTTTTATGTATTATTTCTCCAGTGGCATCACCTATGAGCTCCACGGTCCTGATTCCACCAGTATCTGATTCCTTAAACAACAAACATGCAACATATGATTTAACATCTTGACTGTCAACAGCAACCGGCCCGGACTGGAACCGATTCAGTCCAGCTTGACTCAGATGGTGTGAGTACAATTAGACCCACAGTTAAATTGTGTGTCATAAATGCCAAACTACTGCCAGGTTTTTGCTCAGCGGATCGTTTTTATGTTGACATATGACAAAATTGGGATTCTCCAACCTGTGCCAGTATGCACACTGATGAAATTAGTCCGCACACATGCTTGTTCACAAATCTTGTACATTTAGGGCATGATCTCTCATTTATGAAACGACTGGGAGAGGGAGAGAGCAAGGAGAGCACATACGAGAGAGAGAGTGGTTGATCATAACGCAGAACTAGAAGATGAAACTTTGTTTGCTCTGTACATAAGTTGTAAGTTATACGTTTTAGAGTTATTATTCAGATTTTTTAGTTTTTTTTGCAAAGTCCTAGCAAGGTAGCAAATGTTTTGAAGCGCACTACTGGTCTTCATCCCAGAGGTTGGGAGCCTCAGAACTAGTGGACTTATTTTTCTACTAGCTTATCATTTCTGGACATAAAAAAGATTGAACATCTTTTTTGTTGTTGTTGTCCTTTTCAGTCAAGACGCCGCGTCAAGTTTTTAACCATAAATGCACTTTTGTGTGGCTCTGCTCATGTGATGATCTGGAACGAATCTGAGCAAGCAGTAGGTCCCTGGGTGTCCAGACCCCCCTGGCAGAGCCTGAGATACACAACGTTTGACGAACGGGAACAAAAATTAAAACACGCATACATTTACGTACCACTAAGTGCTAATAATACAGGAGGAGGATGAGGAGGTGGAGGGAGTTACATTTCTGATAGCAGGCAGCAGTGTAGCAAGGAGGATGCAGCGCTCACTGTTGTGTGTAGACCGAATGGTTGTTTATATGGACCGCCTATTGTGAGAGACAGGTTGTAGACATACGTGATTGGAGGGTGTATAGAACACGTGACTGTAAGATGACAATACCTGCCTGATCTACCGCAAGTTCCCATTCTATAGAGTCTAAGGACCATGAAAACAGTCTTGAGTTGGCTTGCCAACAAACCCCTTTTGTAACAGTAACATGCCTACATTCATTAGAAAATGGCACTATGCAGTAATAAGTTAATAGTACAAAGGTTGGCAAAGGTCACATGGTGCTGGTGAGTACCAGCCCAAGTTCTGCTCTCTTCATTTCTCATTGTTCCTCTTTTTTATATTATCATTTCATTATGTTTTCATATACTTTGAGTTCCTTTAAAGTCATTTTTAGTGACATTTCACATGTTCTGCATGCTTTGCCAGTGCAAGTGTCAAAGTGAATGATCTTTCACCAGTCAACAGAAAACACACACATGTATCTGTTATGACAAGTCTGCATGTTATATATCTGATTCCTTAGTGTCTCAGTTGATGTCCATCTGTCACAAGCGATACCACAGACACCTCTGATAACATTTTAATTAAAGTTCAGAAATGTATGCATCTTGGTGATTCATTGTGGTTATTTTTAAAATGTTATTTATTGGCCCAAGGCAGGCTTTAAAATAGCAACTCGATCATTGACAACTTCAGCTGCAACAGCAACTGCAAGATGAAATGGCATTACATTTGGTGCACATATCCAGCCATCCTTCCTGGTCAAACCGGTCTCCATAGGACTATAAATGTTCCCCATTATCGATTCCTCATTGTATGCTGAAAACCGTTTGTGTGTGTGTGTCTCTGCTGTAGCAGCTGATGATGAAGGATTGTGGGTCTGGGACAATGTGTATTCATTGCTCATCAGTTCTCTGCCCATAAGGGTAGAATTTCTTTTCAAAAAGAGATTAATACTATAAATAATGTCTTTTTACATTGCACTGTTCACATACAAAACTAGTTCTTCCTCTCTCCGCTTGTGTTATCATTATTTTTCCTCTGTCATTACAGAAATAAACCGAGGGAAAGGTTTTGGTGGCTAAAAATAAAGAACAGTGAACCTGCAAGAATCCTGACTTCAGTCATGGGGCACTTGAATTAAGTCTGTTGACTATAAACTAAAGGATATTCAAATTAGTCTAGCTCTGAGTCTAATCTGATTTTTTATAATTGGGTAGAATGTCTGTTTATATATCCGACACGGTCAGCTGCCAAATATGCAATGCATTATTTCATTTTGACTACCAACTGCATGGTATGATATGAATAAAGATGATTTGAATATATTCTATATGTGAATTCATACAGTATTTATACACAGTAAATATTTTAACATGTTATTTTTTATTAATATAGTTTTTATATATTTCAAATGGTTGTCAATAGCAGTATATTAGCAATAATACCAAAAATTACCCATGGAAATCTGAAAACTTTGTGTAAAGTTGTAACAATATGGAATTGCACAAAAGCACAGGGTGAATTTGTGTGGATTAAAGTTACACATATTGTCATCCATTTTGTATTTTGTGATTTCAAAGGATTCCATGAGATATCCATCAATTTTGTGTCACAGTAATTACCTCTTGGTGTTTCTTACCTCCATTTCTTAATGTTTCAGTTCAATGTTCAGGTTGTAAAAATCTGTTGCTCGAGGCGTTGTTTGTACTGCTGTACCGAGATGAGTCTATTAATCTAGAATTAGTCCTCTGGAGATAAAATTATGCCTCAGACTTGGGACAGTACTATTAACAGCCATATAAACTATAGCAGGTTTGTGTGTGTGTGTGTGAGTGTGTGTCGTGTACACTTCCTTGCATACGACACACACACACACACACAGAATAATAGTTCCTGAGGATGGAGAATTGATGCTGGAGGGAAAATGTGTTTTAATTTTACACACACACACACACACACACACAGGTTTGCGGCACTATCTTCGTAGGGACCCGTCATTGACATAATGCTTTCCCTAGCCCCTAACCCTAACCCTAATCATCACAACTGAATGCCTAAACCTAACCCTTACCCTAACCCTAACCTTAACCTAATTCTAACCCTAACCCTAAAACCAAGTCTTAACCCTCAAAAAGCCCTTTAAACTTGTGGGGTCCAGCATTTTGGCCCCACAAAGGAGGTCGGGCCCCACAAGTATAGTGGGGTCCCTGTTTTTGGGCCCCACGAATGTATTAAAACAAGAGCACACACACACACACACACACACACACACACACACACACACACACACACACACACACACACGCACACACACGCACACACAAACAGTCGTGTTTCCATCACATTGACTTACATTCATTTAAGTAAGGTTGTGAATTTTTGAATGAAAATTACTTTAACTTCAAACCAAGTCTTCACCCTAAAATTTTATTATTTATGTTTTGTCTCCAGAAGGAAGGCGAGTCCCCATAATGTGACCGTGTGAATAGATTTATGTCCCCACAACATGAGTAATACATCCCCCCCCCCCCCCCACACACACACACACACGCACCGCAACAGCTGCTGCTTCACACTAATCTCTCCTGCCATTCCTCACCTGCCCACCAGCTGTCACTATTGAGTTTCTGGCCTCAGCTCACCACCTGACCCAATCACCTGCCCACCCAGCTGCTCCCCGTCAATAGACAGCTGTCAGTGCTCTCTGGCTGATCATCTGTGCTGCTTTAGCGGTCCAAACTTTAATCTGTTCGACACCTGCTGGCTTTGTCTTTTAATTGCTGACTGAAAGAAGACTGAAGACTGCTCTGACTCTGACCACACGTGTCTCCTGCTTTCAGGTACTAGATGTGTGATTCAGAGTGACACACACGCACCAAAACCGAGCATGTTTGATCATGTTATGTAAATCTGGTAAAGCGACTGCTTGTCGCATTACAATTCTACTGTTACATAAACGGCTTCATTTAGAGGAGGAGGTCGAGACAGAGAGTGAAACGAGAGTGGGAAGGATGGAGAGCCAGTGAGTGGACGGATATATACACAGAAAAGGCAACGCTTCAGACAGGCTGCTAGGCCATAAAGAAGAGAGAGTCGAGAGTAGAGGGAGTGAGATTTATTTGTTGCTTACTTATTTATTTGCAAAGGTGATTGTTTTCCTAGATATGGTATAATAAAAACCATTTTAACGCTAACAACCAATGCTACTGACATTTCACTAAAACTACAATATAAATTCTTACTGAAAACTTTAAAATCGGCTATAGTTTTATTTCTTGAACTTCTAAAACGGCAGAAGATATTTACAAATGTTCTCTGTCAGACCATAGTCCAGACCTCACAATCAAAATGACGCTCTAGCCTTCTCTACCCATTATATGTAGCTACATTCTCTCGCTGGGTTAATTGTTAAAAGCGTATTGTATAGCCATGCTTTGTTCAAACCCTGAGAACTTTATTAAAAAAGTGTTGTCAAGATCCAAACCTGGAAAAAGTTATGCTAAACATCATGGAAATTTGTATAAAATAGTGCAAAAGACATCTAGACATTTTCACTTGTTGTGATGTTGTGGGCCTTCAAATTGCTTCTAAAGCATTGGGTCAAGCAGATACAGCATATATAATGTAGTAAAATAGTACAAAGGTAGGGGGGGGGGGGGTAAATGAACAAAAAAAACCCAACTAGACTTCAATTGCTGGCCTTTTTCAAAGTTAATTTTCTACCTTCCAAGCCATTGGTTTGAGATCATTAAAAAACAATGGCTGTTGGAAGACCTACAGAGTGAAAATGAACTTTCAGGAACTTTAAACTTGCTTGACATAAGGTAATCCATCACAGTGAACACTTGCCGTTGTTTCAATAAAAATTTTAATACAGTTGCCTCAATCTCAACACAATTTTAGGTTCTAAAAGACATTTCTGCCCAAACCATCTTTCAATAATTATGTGCACTGCTTAAAGTGCGATATAACGGAGCTGAAAACCTTGGTTTTGCTCACCTCCAATGGTTTAACTTCTTACGTTGCTGCAGGGATGTAGAAGTGTGTATCAGTACACCGTGACATCGCTGTTGGGTGTGGTTAGAGGTGCCACAGACTTGAAACTTTAAAACTGCGACTATGGAACTTTGGACTGTGGAATTTTTGCTTAACAGCGCCTGCAAGTGACAGTAGCTAAAATGATAAACCAATGTAACAGTAGCACGAGTGGGGAAGAGTCGTAAAATCAGCTAAATGAGTCGGTAAATCGCATTACACAGCAATATCTGCCTAAATTTGGCTAACATAAGCCATCATAACCACTGGTCATACCAGAACCAAGTAGTAGCAAAATCCCTGAGCGTACTGAATTGAGCAACGGTGCATTTCATGGCTTATTAATTCAACTTTTCATTCGTATGAGTGTAATTTCTTGTTTCTAAAGCTACATAGTGACGCTTTAACTCAACACCTACATTCTAAGTCCCACACCCGCTTCACTGTGATTTGACAGTGCTAATCAGACTTCAAACAAAAACTACCATATTTGTGCTGTCAAAGCCTAACCAAGCCAATTTCCATTTTGGGGTATGAATGGTTAAATCTGTGGTCTTTGTCATCTGTGACCTATGGTCCTCCAGGGATTACTTAAGACACCTGGTTTTGTATGGCGAAATAGTCACAACTAATTATAAAGGCTGCTAAAACCTAATGTCTTAGTGATCGTCATACTATAAGCGATGGGTTTCTACACGATCGCACTTTTTCTTCCAAAGCTGGAACAGTTTTGGTTATTTTCACGGAGAGATTTCTGTATTTGTGAATTTGGCTGTGCTCTTCTTACTGGTTTATAATGTGTGAGGCTTAGTTGGAAAAAGGTAACATACTTATGTGCGCCAATCAGAATTTAGCCATATTTAAATCTTATGACAGTTAGAGGGTTGTTTACTTATGTTGCCAGGGAGATGCAGTTGGCAATCAAATAGCATAACAGAGAGATTCGTAACATTCCACAACGCAGCATGAATTGCGAGTCTGCTTGTTTCACTCGGACACTTTCACGAGGAGACACAGAAAAACAATGTGGCGTGACATCGCAGGGTTTCAAATTTAAGGTTTGTTGCACCTGAAAGGTTGCTGATAGTTGCCGGCAGCCTTTGAGCGGCAGTCTGCAGTTAGCTAATGCTCACTAGTAGAGATGAAAAGGCAGCAAAACATTCTTCCATTCATGATGCATTCTTTTGACGGTTTATTTATTTGTGATGCATTTGCACAGAAACGTTACAAAGCGGCCTGTTGAACTTGGCATCCACAACGCCTGCAGGAAATAAAAGCTTGCTTACTCCGTTTAGCCTAGCCTATTAAATTAGCTCGACCTCGGCCTTCACTGCAGCTGTTCCTCAGAATGCATGTTTCCAACGCGGCTTCATTTGCTCGACACATGTACATGCACAAATGAAATCGTTCGAAACACAAACCACTTCTGTTCATTCGCCTGTAAGTTCCCGCTTAATGCTGCTCATCACACCCTACTACATCCATGGTATCACCTAATACTGCTAGATGTTTGGCTGATTGCCGCTTAATATTCTTAACATGATGCAAATATTTATAAAGTCAGCCTAGATATCGTGTGGTCAGTGTTGAGTAATGAATGTAAACTTGCCACCGTAGGAACAGGAACAGGAACATAACCTTTGAGTATATCCCCTAAAGAGAGAACTCTCAGTATGACGACGTCTTTATATATGTTTGTTTGATTAAAAACCGGGGCAAGAGTGCTGTAAGAATATGGGGCGTATAGTTTGTTACTCTATTATAACCTCTTTATTTAAGATTTCAGGGGAAGGGTATTTCAATAGACCAATATGAAATAATGCTCCCACTATGAAAACATTTTATATTGCACCACTACTCACTCCATGTATACTGTAAGAATATTACATTTACATTTAGCAGACGCTTTTATCCAAAGAGACTTACATATGAGAACATTCACAAACCGAAGACGCAGCTTCGGGAGCATATTTGGGGTTCAGTATCTTGCTCAAGGGTACTTCGACGCATGGCTGGGGGATCGAACCCCTGACCTTCCGATTGGTAGGCAACCGTTCTGCCACCAAGCCACAGCCGCCATATAAAGAACATGTTGAAATACTATATTACAATACCTCTATTTAAGATATTAGGGTGATTGTGGGTCATGTGCTAAGCAGCACATCTCGACAGAACACCGGTTAAGAAAGTGGCTGGTAAAAACATTTAGGAGCTGGTAGATTTTGGAATCCACCAGCCACTGTGGCTGGTAAATCAAAAACAAAACAAAAAAGTACATTTCCAACACTGGTACTTAATCCCTTTGCATTACAAGTAACCCATTATTGCTCAGTCATGGAGGACATATTCCTTTAGCAGGGATATTTCTGGCTGCTGGGATGCTCAGTTGCAGGGTATCAGAGGTTCATGTAAAAGACTTAAAACGAATAAGACCTTTAAAGGTGGGGTATGCGATTCTGGAGAAATCCAATACCATAATGTAATGTAACTAACGTTTGCCAAGTTGTGTGTTAGCTTAGCTAGGTTGAGGGTGAACTGTCCCTACAGCTGCTGCTGCTGCACAGCCAGAGAGGACGAGACGGTTTCCCAGAGCCAGCACAGCAGCTCCAGACAGCGATACTCCCAGCTCCCCTGCTCCTGTAGCTAACATCACAACAGCAGCATGTCTGGGCAAACTAGAAAGTGAGCTGAATGACCGTTGGCAAGTCATTTAACGTTACCTGACACACAAAACATGGTGGGAATTTCTGGAATAGTGTTGTTGGCCACTTTGTTTGTTTCCCATTTGCAGAGCCAGGGCTGTGTACAAACACCTGATTTTTTTTTTTTTTTTTTTTTCACACACTGGACCGTGAGGAGATATTTGCAGAATTTGACCAAAAGAGGTGTAATGGATTAGAATCGCATAGCCCACCTTTAAATCAGAGTATGGCCAAGAGCCAAGTTACTGACTGCAAGTAATCCTTCATCTCACCATTAGGATTTCTCTTTGTACAGTGTGGACTGTTATTAAATGCAGTTAGATCGGTCTGTCTGGGTCCCTGGGTCATAATCTATAGGTAAGTGTCTGAGGCCTAATGGGAGTATTTGGGATCCATGACATTAAAAAATGTACACAAAAAAAAGGCTTCCAAGAGCACAAATTAGGCTGAAAGAAATCCAACGCTGTAAGTACAAAACGGCACAGACTGGTTACACAAGCGTACAGCTGCTAAGTGGCTGTGCAAGCGAGGCGGAGAAAATCAAACGGCTTTGGCCCAAAAGACAATATAATTTTTCCTCTGTCTCAGATCGCTGTGTATGTGTGTGTAGGTTTATCCACACATCGGAAACAGTGTGGGCTGCAAACACTCCGGGCAATTCCGCCTTTTTTGCTTGTGTGAGTATGCGCATGTGTGTGTCTGACAGAGAGTATGTGTGTAGCGAAAGAGAGGAATTGTGGGTGTGTGTGTGTGTGAGAGAGTGTGCATGTAGTGGTTGCGGTGTGGGTGGGTGTGTGTGTGTGTGTGTCAGAGAGAGGGGGAGCGAACAGGTCTTTTCTAAATGAGGGGGAGACTGAGAGATCAGGAGAGAATTAGTCACAGAAAGAGATCTCCTGTGCCTCCAATATCCAGTATTTCCCTGATTCTTTCTTTTCTTTTCTTTTTTCTCTCAGTGTATCCTCTCCTTCTTTCCTCTCTATCTAGGTCTCTGTTAGTACATTTAGTTCAGAATCAGGTTTATTGGCCCAGGTGAATGCATACAAGGAATTTGACTCTCTATGTACAAACACAGAAGTAGACATGCTATGTTCTATGATTATGCTGCAGAGGCTTCTGTTCTCAAGCTCATTACACAAGCAATCTGGTTAGAGGTTTTTATACATCCAAGCCTAATTATATGGTCCAAACAATTTAGCTAAAACGATGCACTCCAGTTATGAGAAACCTGTTTAACATGCCTTGCTTACTTCCATATTGAACACGTCAAAAAAGTATTGTGCAGAGCCGTGGTTCCTAGTAATGTCTTTCCGCTGCATTAAACACAAGCTACTATTGCTGAGTCGAAGAGTAAAGGGAAATATTGTTTATAGGTAACTGGTTTATTAATTGGGTAGTTTTTCCTTGTTCGAGTCGAGGGTCTAAGGACAGAGGGTGTCGTATGTTGTACAGATTGTTAAGCCCTTTGAGGCAAATGTGATTTGTGATATTGGGCTATATAAATAAAATTGAATTAATAAAAACAGGGAGCTTCAGTAGCAGTATATCATAGGCTCATGTATACAAATCTGAATAAGATTTGAACTTAGCATGAACTCTGTGTATCCAAACCCTTATTTTTCTTCATGTCAAGTTTACTATTTTCCTGTCCGGTGATACTTTACAGCATGTGGCTTATCTTGCTAGGAGTACAGTAGCAGCAGTAGCAGCTGTGGTTAGTGAGAGAACAGCAGCCCTGGAGCTGGAGGGATTCATTGTCGTGCTCAAGTCATTAGCTTGGGAGGTATTTGGTCATAAACTAAAAATTGGTTGGTTTGATTGGTTTCTCTACAGAAACTGCTAGCTAATTCAGCAGACACAGTATCAAACTTTGAAAACCCATGCACTGGAGGAAAAGTTAATGGATCACTAAAGAGGAGAACGTAAGTGAGTTGTACAACATTTCATGGCAATCCATCCAATAATTGTTGAGATATGTTGGTCTTGACCAAAGTGGTGGACCAACTGACCGACACTGGCATCTCTAGAGCCATGCCATCAGCGTGGCTAAAGATAACACGATATTCAATACAAATTAGAAATACAATAAAAGACCAAATTACCAAAACTATTGGAGTTCATGCTTGAACAGTCTTTCTTCTCAACTAAAGCGACACGTCACCCCAAGTCTATCTTGAAAATACCAAACACTCACACCATTTGAACGGTGGCTGAAAAAAGTGTATAGGTTCTTTATAGAATTCAAACTGCTCAGAGCTGACTCACATTGACTTACAACAGAAGTCAATGCTGACAAGTTTTCATGGTGTGAAAAAAGTATCAAGATTTCCACAGCAAACTGTTGACAGTGGAGGATTGGAGCGACTATTATCACAGCATTAGTCATTTGTTCAAGCAAACAGCAAAGTTTATGCTTTCCTGACAAGTGACCTGTAGTGCTTACGAGACCAATTACTGCCCTCTCTCCTTACCAAAAACTGAAATAGCAGGAAATTGTTGTAGGGAGCAGTTTGGGGGAAAAGGGTAGGATGGTTTCTTTTAGTCATGACCATGGTCTTTCCTATACCCTTAATAAAGTAGTTTTATTTGCCTAAACCGAACTTAACCAGAGATGTGGTAGATCAACTTTGACAACCATCATTAATGTCTACAGGAGTGTTACCATTTAAAAACTTTTTTTTTTTTTAACATTTAATTTCAACTTTTAAACGTTACATTGTCTTGCTCGGATACTTGAAAATGTATTGAACTTTAATTTTGCTACATGATATACAGCAAACTCTGGTAATCCAATCTGTATGCAAACCAGAGCGTGGTGAATGTTTGGTGCGCCAAGGTTAAACCTGCACCAGGATGACTGAAAGTTGAAACCGCATGATGAAATTACAAGCAAGCCAATTTGGTTTTGATGAGAATTGGTTTTGGTCCCTGTTGACTGGTTCTAACACTGCTAATGAATGCTAACAAGAGGTTTCACTGCTGATCTGTCAAACATCTGTCACACCGGCATAGAAAGTTTTGGAGAGCTCTTTAAAAAGCCGCCGCCTGTGATCAATGTGAGAGATGACTTAAATATGCCAAACCTACCCTTATGTTAAGACAAAACTTGTGGAAATAAGTCTGGTTAAAAGACAGATCAATTTAAGGAAAGACGGGAGATGAAACCACAAAGGAGTCCTTCAAAAGAAAATGAGGATTAGAAAGATAGACTTGGAGTGAACATGGGGGAGGTTAGAAACTAAAGAGAGAGAGGAACAAAAAAAGAAGACAAGATAGAGATGTAGGGATGGAAAACATGGAAGGCATGGGGGAAATAGATGAAGAAAGAGAGGACATGGGGCAAAATATGAAGAGATTAAAAATAAGAGCAACAAGATAAAGGCAGAACAATTAGAAATGGTATGAAAGGTGTGACCCAGAGAAAATGAATACAGGTAGAAGAAAAGGGATGATGTCAAGAGAACGGCAGAAGAAAGGAGTGCTAAGTAGAGGACAAAATGAGGAGGCAAAAACACGCTGGATTAGAGAGCAGAGCAGTGGATTTGATTGTTGGCAGAGAAAAGGTATTCGAGGAGGAGTGAAAACCTTTGGAAGAGTTGTTAAGGGAGCTACAGAGAGATCCCTGCTTAGCCACAGAGGGTGAACAAGTGGGAGAAGCATGTAGTACTTCAAAGTATAGATTCATCTGGGAGGTTTGTGCGTGTGTCTGTATCTACGTACCATATTTCTGTAAGTCTGCCATTTGAAGGCCAGGCCTTAAAGCGACAATTTACCCATAATCTGTCTTTTTAGCATCAAACACTGTAGACTTGAAAGGTGGCTGTAAAAAGCTGGAAGGTCCTCCTTTTAAAAGTGAACAGCAGTTTTGGTTGGCTTGAATTGAATGGTAGTTTCAATGGATTTTAAAAGAAAAATGATCCTGAAGTACATCTCAAGCACTCCCCTGTCCATATGTGGCCCAAAGCTGGGTGTAATGTTACACATGCTTGTGTCCCTTCCTCTGTAGATATTTCTGTGGTACCATGCCAAAAAAGAAAAAATCCGTCTCGCCACCTTCTCTGGATCCGTTCCACATTGGTGGAACAATCTGCCTGCTCCTACAAGATCAGCAGATTCTGTAGCCACCTTTTAAAAAGCACCTGAAAACGCATCTCTTCCGTCAACACCTTACTGACAATCACTAACTTTTACTTCCTTTCTATATCTTTTCATAAAAAAAAACTACATAAAAAAAACAAACTTCCTATCCTTAGCTTTGTATACTGTGCTGGGCTTTAACAGACTAGCTTTTTTTGATGCACTTGTTACCTTGTGTTGTTATGATTGCTTCCTTTGTCTTCCTCATATGTAAGTCGCTTTGGCTAAAAGCGTCTGCTAAATGACTAAATGTAAATGATTCAGCAACTTCGGTGGAATTCGCTGCAGCACAGCAACGCCACTTCTGTTTCCATTGGTGCACATTTACCGCAGCGGCACCACCAGTTGTCCCTGGTATGGACTTGCTCAGCTGTGGCAGCCTTTTTCTCCTCCACAGTTCCTCCGCACTGGCTTTTTGCTAATATATGAATGTCTGATTCTAGCATTACACTATAAAAATCGTTTGTGTCCAGCCAGTTGATTTTGGGCAGGATGTTTTGTGATTTTGGAGTGGTGAGGAGCCACCCCTCTCTCGATCGGACTGTCCATGGAGGCAGGCATTCAAAAAATGTGAAAGTACAATCTGTAGTTCAAACAACAGCCCTGGAGCAAATGAGCGGGGAGGTCTGGGTGCAGGCAACATGGAGAGAAGTTAAACATATTTAATTTACATATACTACCCACATTGTAATGATACAAAGCTGGTGGAAAATTGGCAAAGAAAATCACATTAAAATAAAATCTGCAAGCAGCTATGATTGGGCCCTCACACCTCCACGCACATCAGAGCGTGCTGCAGTCGCGGCGTCCATTAGACACAGGTCTGAATTGTGATGTGTTTTGGTCACTACACGTAGGAGATAAATTTCACTTCATGTGTCTACTATGTCGCGTTAGACAACAAACTTTATGCGGGAGACCACACCACAAACATTTTGTGAAAATTGGATCATCTTTGCCATGGAAGGCTTACTTCCTGTTGACACTACGTGGCCCTATGACTGTGACTCAGTTTAGGGATGTGGATGTGTTCAGGCCTGGACTCTTATCTAGCATCTGTTCTGTGAAATTTGGGGAAAACTTGTAAAGTGAAGTCACAACATGGAAATTTGCAGAGCCCCCACGCCAAGGCCGTTTGCCAAAAACTCCCAATCCTTACAATGAAGCATCACTATGTTCTTACATCAATTTCTGACAACTTTTGAGGTGGATATAAATAATAAATGCGTAAAATATGCCACTTCCTGTAGCCAGTAGGTGGCGCTGTAACAAAAACTGAATATTGTCATATAGATTTGTTCAGGGCGGTTCCTTATCATAGATATGCCGTTTCATTGAGATTGGACCATGTACAGTTGTGTCACAGCCACACCTCATCCTTTTGAGCAACCTTTCATTGTATATTTTATATGAGCTGTCAAAGTTTAAAGTCAATCAGATTAACGGCCTAGGGCGAGTTTGTTAAAGTATGACCCCTGTAAATTGGCAAAGACACGAAAATGAAACCAAAATGGCCAAATTCCTGTTGGGTTTATGGAATGTCACCAAGAGACTTTTTTTTTGTTCGTCTTGGCATCTTACATGTGCCTTCCAAATTTGGAGCATGTAGGTGGACACTGCAAGGAGGGGCGAATTTTTTTAAATTACAAGGGGGCGCTATAGTGCCATTTTGCTCGGCCCATTTCTGAAAAACACAAAATACTAAATTTTTCACCTGTCCTGAAGAGTGTGCAAAGTTTCACAACTTTTCAAGAACCTTCAGCCCCTCAGACTGTGCTGGGCTTTAACAGACTCGTTTCTGGTGAACTTATGCATTTTGTTACCTTGTGGTGTTATAATTGCTTCCATCGTTTATAATGCTTAATGAATGCAACAAAAGGGCCCGCTTGGGAAATTCGAATGCTAGTTACTGACTTCTTCTGCCATGTGGTCAGGTAGTGTACAGCTGAGCTTTTTTGCTTCCTGCTGGGTCTGGAAATGGGGTTGATAGCTGCGAGACTGGAACAAAGAGTAAAGTTGCAGAGCGTAATACCAAAACAATGAAATGAAAGATGCTACAACACTCTTAGAGCCGTGGGTAACTGCAGAGTCGGGTGTTTTTCACCACAAAGGAGACCTTTTACATTACAGTCATTTGATCCATTCTTAATGTAAAACTATTGATTAGCTTTAAGTAAGGAGGGCAGTTGCAGAGCAGTGTAGCATATGTTATGCCTTGTAACTGAGCTGCTGTTCTCCAATGTGCCCTGCAACAGATTCTTTGTAGGTATGGGGTCACTTTTTAAAAGCCATTTCTTCCATGTAAAATGTACAGTATGAGGGTTGTTGTGTTTGTATTGTTGAAAATAATTCAAGTAGTTCTAGGTGGGACGTTGTTCTGTCTTTTTCAACTATAATAGTGGATGTGCAGCAGTTTTCTCATGCAGCCAGTTCAAGTATCTCAAGTTATTTTTCGGGCGTGTGATTAACCGGTGCTGTGGCACATATGGCAAGTCAAATGTAGCCTCCGCAGTAATGCAGATTTCTTTTATTACAGACAAATACAGTAAAACCACAGAGAAAACGTCTTAGTTTACCTGGTAGTCTTTAATAGGGCTGAACTTGAGCCTTAAAACAGGTTAATGTTAGTGTGATAAATTTGGAATAATTGAAAGTAAGTGAAATGTTCTCACGTCTGCGGTGTTGTGTGTCTATTTGTGTGCGCAGTGTAGTGGAGCCATTTACTGAAAGGAGGTTACTAACTGAGTCACCTGTCTCTATTTCCCTCTGTCTCGGTGTCTCTCTCCTTTTTCTCTGTCACGCTCTCACTCAGTCCTCCCACATATCCCAACGAGACGCAATTAGTGTTCTACCAAATGCTCCTGTCACTAAGAATAAAAAAGCAGGGGGGAAGATAACGTCTCAGATGGGCACCTTTGTTTTACCCAGGAGAGTCCCCTTGACCGTAAAGTCCCCGTACAAGCCGAAAAGAAGGGAGGAAAAAACATACAAGTTAACGGGATTCTATAATGAATGTGAAATTACAGGTAGATTTCTGTAACTTTTCGCGGGAACCGTCCACGAAGCATCAAATGTTAATGGCTTCATGACTCTCCCTGGATAGAAGTGCACCTGCAGTTTCCAAGTCTCTCAGCGCTCCTCTGTGCTTCTTTCATTTAGTCTATCAGTGGCCCACACAGTGCTTGTTCTTCCTCGTTCCTTGTTCTTCGCTTGTGATCAAAGTCACGGAGAGCCCATGTGGGTTTCAGCACTGCAGGCAGAGCAGAGAGTAACAGAAGTTGACACACAACAAACGGAACAGGTTTTTATTAACCGTTAGGATGCATGATTAATTTACAAATGTATCCCGAACAAGGGGATATCAGCGAGTACTGAGATACTGAAATTAAATCCTTGGCTTTGCATACTGTGCTGGGCTTTAACAGACTCGTTTCTGGTGAACTTATGCATTTTGTTACCTTGTGGTGTTATAATTGCTTCCATTGTCTTCCTCATATGTCTCATAAGTCGCTTTGGATAAAAGCGTCTGCGCAACGTAAATGCAAGATCAGGTGACGCCACAATGACTCTTGTGTGGAGAAAATGCATTGCAGCAGCACATTGCAACAAGAAAAAGAATATACAACAGACAGAAATGAAACGTATTTTAGTATGATACAGCAGGGAATCACAACACTGTTTAAAACCTGCATTGACACAATTATCACATTATGAAGTTTATTTGCATAAGGTGAAAGGTACCCAAACATTGCCAATTTACACATCCAGCAGACATGGAGCAACATTATTATTCATCAAGTCCAGTATTCACTCTACTCACTCTTTCAGCTCTCCACCAAGTCCTGAGGAAAATAGCTGGCTGCTAAATGTTTCACTGTGATCACCAGCTAGTCGCCAACTGTGTTAATCTGCTGTTTGTTGATGAGCAGGTAGTGTACAGTGTGTGTGTTTCGCTAAAAACACAAGGTTGATGAGAGCGGTCAGAGTGAACCGAAACAGTACAGTTGTGGGTTCTAAAACCAAAACAATGAGCTGAAAGACAATACAAGGCTCTGAGGAGAGCTGCAGAGTCCGGTGATAATGATCTGTGGCTTTGCCACTACGAGTGAACCCTTTCACATGACAGTCATTTTATCCATTGCTAACATAAAAATATTGACTTTCCAACTTTTACTTAAAAGCTTAAAGATTTCTTAATGACTTCTAAAATGACTTATTTTACCGTATATTTCCTCACCTACAGTATTAATTAACTTAGTTCATTTAACCCTAACTCTTTTTTACTTGTCTTTGCTCACAAATCTTTTTCTGCATGTTTTTTTTTGCTTTCACTTTTTGCAGTTGTTTTTTCGATCTATAGTTATTTGTCTATCTACACAGAAAGTACCGTATATGGGAAAACATCTATAATGAGTGGAAAATGTCAAGAATATAAAGAAATTATGAATGCACAGTAAATAGAGGATGCACACAATGTAGATATAAAAAATCTTAGCAATATCATACAACATCAGTCCTTGGTTTCCTATGTACCTGTTTATACCTTATAGGGCCCAGGGGGGCCGGAGCCTGTCCCAACTTCTATTGGGTGCGAGGCAGTGTACGCCCATTGCTATCACAGGGCTGACACATTGAAACATTAACTAAAAAGTAACTGCACCCAGTCTGATAATCCTGGTTACACTGCCAACTAATGGTGACAACCTGCTTTATCCACACATTGTGCATCAGCCCAACCTTCGACCACAGACTAATCTGGCAGCAGATTTATGTACTGTGCCCTCGAGCACCGTCGCCTTTACTGCATTTTCAAACAGGAAACTGAACACATTTACACTCACGGTGAAAACAGAGACGTTTGGTCAATCAGCAGCGCCCCCCCCGACTGTTGAAGGTAGTCTCTGTTAATGTCCCCAATGTCTCAGTTTGTCGGTGGAGCAGCTGATAACAGCACAGGGCAGAAAAGACATCTACGCCTCTGTTAAAACTGGACTAAATTCTGTTTTGTAGACTATGCACTTTATTTTAGTGGCATTTCAGCCGGTTCTACAGGATCTCGTGGACAGATTTCTTTACAAATATTACAGTGCAATACGTAGGTTTACAGGTGAGATACCACTGCCGTAATGGCAGCTTGTCTACTTCCTCCTACAACTCTCGTCTATAGTACCATGCGACACCTCAGCTGCGATGTCGGTGTGAGAGTCAGAGGTTTTAGAGACTTATACCTTTCAACCAATAGAGAGCGGTGCAGCTACGTCTTTCGTCCTTCCAAAATCAAATGTGACGTTGTGGGCTCACATCCATACCTACAGGAAATTTTGGGTCACCAGTTCACCTGACCTGCATGTCTTTTAGAAAATGGACCACGTGGAGGAAACCCCTGTAGACATGGGTAGAACATACATACTCACAACCAGGACTTTCTAAATGCAAAACGTTAAACCCTAACCACTGCACCACCGCGCTGGCCCAAACGTGCTCATACATTTATATTTCACTCAGGGGTAACCCTTTGTCACTAGTGAGCCATTTAGTTAACAAACTTAATAAGAAAACCGTTGTCTCAGTGCCATTGTGTCTTTTCGCTGTTCACTTAAGAGGCTGCTGCTCTTCTCCTCTACGCTGACAAGTGGGGAACTGGGAAAAAGAGAGAGAGATGAGAGGCCAAATGACAAAAAAAAAACGTGTCATGCAAAGACGTGATGGGTTTGCACTCATGACGCAGAGGATGCGCTGAGAACTATGTCAGATTTTAACATGTCGCCCTCACAATAACACAAACGACAGGATTCTTTAAAATCTGCAGAGAATCTTTAACAGGCAGCCAAGAAATGAGTGCCAGGGCTCTCACTGAAAATGTAACTTGGTATTCCAGTTCCCCTATACAGTAGGTAGACTTGAGTATGGCACAGAAAGAAACATAGAGGTAACAGACAGACATGAGAAGAGAGAGGGAAGTGTGAGAATTATATTGAGACACACACACACAGGCTGAGTAACACTGTTTTTCTAATGAAATATAGTTTCATAATTACCTCATTAAATTTCTACATGTGAGCTCTTAATGGCACATCATTTTGCAATTCTCTTCTCTTTACACATTTTACAATAAGCTTCGCCCAGACAGACGTTGCAGAGGAAATGAGGAAAGTGCTGGACAATCAATTAAAAAGAGAAAAAAAAAAAGACACAGATCAGGAGGCAAAGTCTTTCTAAGCTGCAGGAGCTGACGCATTGTGTGAGGTAAGGGAATAGACTTTTTGAAATGACTCCTAAAATGAATCAATAGCAGCTTGAATAGAAAGACATTTAATAAAGCAGCTCCTTATCTGTGCGAGTTAAGAGGAGAGGTTTAATAAGAACCCCGGCTCCCTATTGTAAGTGAAACATCGCTTAGTGTGTGCGTTTCAGTGAGTGGGAGAAAGTATTCATGTGCATGTGTGAAATAGTTTGTGTTCATCCCAGGATGTTCAAGTGTTAATGCCTGCGGAAATCAAATACATGTGTAGATTAGATTATGTTCTTTATTCATTCACTTAAAAACGCACCATATGTAAATGTCTTCCGTGCACCTGCCTACAGACACACATCTTGCGCCAGTGTATGCTCACATGTTCATCATGCCGAGTGTCCCTGGGCAGGTCAGAGCTCCATGTGCTGTGGCTCAGACCGTATTCTGAGATTTCAGAACATTCCCTGGTTTGCATGGAGACTCAGAACGCAGCGTTTCTGTCAGACGGATTTACACAACTGGCAGACATTTCTTGATTATGGACCTATTTTGCAAGTTAACTTTACCGATGTATATAGGTTACTTCGAGCTGTACTCGCAGTGTCAAAGTCACATTGACAAAACATGCATCACAGTATTTTCTAATTGGGCGGATTGCCCCTCAATAAGAAGTTGGCTGATAAGTGAAGAGGTTTCCATGGAAGGATCAACGAAGTTTCATTATTTCACTGTATAAAAGTTTCACGTTTTCATAGCATTTTATTTCAAAAGAAAATTTGATTTCATTGGGTTTATTCACATGACTGCCAGGGTTTATGTTCTACTAGTGTACAATAGCAAATATGAAAGAAACAAAATACCACCTGGATTGCGTTTTCGATATACATATCTGCAAAGTCACGAAATCTTGGTATTGAACATATCTGAAAAACGTTTGCCGACTTTTCCCTACAGTATCTGCTTTTGGCACCTAAAGCATGATGATTGTTTTCATGGTTATGTTTTGGCAACTCAAAGCAGTTTGTCAAGGTTAGGGAAGGGTTCTGGTCTTGGTTAAATAGTTTAAAAGTCAACTGACAAGACATGTTTACTTTTTAAATATTTAAATCAAACCAGGATCTTTCTTTACCTTTTAACCAAAGGGTTCCTTTAGCCTAAACTGCAGTCTCGAGTGTCAAAGTCCTGCGCGATGTATGATCACCGTCCACCCTGACCATCTACCTACGACTTCTGAGCGGTACCAAAATGTAGCACTTTGTGCTCTGGACAAATGTTGTCAGCGAACACAATCCATGCAGCAAGTAAGTTTTCCCTTAAAACTTATTTAGCAAAACAAAACAGTAGCTTATTAATGTAACTTCTAGGAGTCAGGGTTGGTCAGCAAGCATTCACCTTGTCCACGAGCAAGACACTAAATCTGCACCAGCGAAAGTGGAAAGTTCTGTGGCTGACCAATGACAGCATTTCTGGAAAAGGATCAACGAGGTTTCGTTGTTTCATTATATAAAGATCGACATTTTCACAGCATGCCACGGGAAATTAGATTTCAATTTTTTAGATTTCCAGTTCTATCTGGGTGGACTGTTCTGAGCTACTAAGCATTAAAGATTCCAATCCCAAATCAACTGTGTCTTCTTGTCACATTGCAGCCTTGAGATTACGCTTGCACCTACAATAAGTAGCCTCAAAGAGGCTGAGACCAGTTTCAAGGGGGGCTGAAGACATTAACAGCACACAACAAAGAGAAATGATGAAATGTATTAGGGTTAGGACTACATCTGTAATCGCAATTAGTCACTTTTGTTACTATTGTCCGATGTAGCCTCTGCTGCAATTCTGTAACGTGCTGTTTAATGAATTGTCTGCAGAAAATGGCTGCAGTGTAAATGGTACTTTAAAACGTGTTCCAGAAATGTGTTACCCTTTATTGATAAGTCTGACCCAAACAGTTGTGATGAATTGGTCCACCACTTGGGAACCTCTGGTCTAAACCCATCTGATAAACAAACCCACAGTAACCCACCATCATAAAACAAGTGCAGATAGTGGGGTCCCTCTGTCTAAAGTGAGACATGTACACTTTTCCTATTAAAATAAAGTCTGAATGCATAAATTCTGCATACTATTAGCTGTTCCAAAAGGAGGGCCATTTATCTGCTCGTGTACTTCCTCAGGCACTTGATTATAAATGCAAAACCTGGAATATAGGAATAAGAAAAGCTGTGTGTGTCTGTGTGCTGCGTGAGTATGTGTGTTAAATTAAATTAATACCGCGTTGTCCTTGCAGCCCACAGGGCCAGTGAATGTGCGCGAGAATGTTTTTCGGAAAATCATTTAATTTCAGATTAAGGACACACATACATGTGAAATATAAGGGCATGCTCATATTTTTAGCATGAATTAGGGAACACTTCATCTAAGTTATTGCCGGATTAGAGAGAAATGAATGTAGTATGTTGAAGTGGGCTGAAGCATGGCAGGGTTATCACATGTAGGCTTATACACTTGGTAGCACATCATGCATTTTTTCTTTGAAGATTCTTTTAACTCCTTCAACTCCTTTAAGGTTTCAAAGTGACGGCAACATCTCTTTGCTTATGTCACCAAGTGTGGCTACCATCAAACTCTAATTCAGGTCAACTTTAATCCCTTATGGAACGCCGAAGTAAAACATCTCTATGTGGATTTGTCTGACTCTAATGAGTCTGGTCTTTGGCAGCGCAAGTTTTCACTCCTTAAATGTAACTGCCAGAAAAGCCAAAAAACCCCTTTAGAATTTACACGGGAAAACCTACTTATTACCAAAATCTAATGTTGTCAACAGATGTAGCCACAATAAAGGTTGCAGTAAAAAAGAAAAAGTATGAATATCAAATAAAATTAAAAAACTGTCAAGTCATTTTGTGATTACCTCCAAAATTTGTTATGTAAAAGGGTCATGAGTATCTTAATAAAGATACCGATAATCATACAGAAGGTCATTTTTTTTGGTTGATAGCGCAATTTCTTTATGTGTGTTTAATTTCTAATTTCTTTAGTCTCATTCCACACCCCACCATTCCTTCCCTGCCCAGCAGTTGTTCCTCAGTCCTCGGACTGTCACCTGCCTTCAGTTTTTATCTGACTTTATTAGCTGTAACCCACAGAAGACAATCCCCAAATGTGTGCCATGACCCACAAATATTTCATGCTATGCACAAAACCATGTACTTTTATTTGTGTTCTCTAAAGACATATCAACACAAACACAGAACGATTTGCAAATATATATGCATAGCTTACTCTGTAAAAATGTATTTTCATTTAGGTTTTACAAATGTAAATAGTTTCACCACAACAAATACATGTAGGGTGAGATCCATTTTTACATGTGTAACGAGTTTTGCACATTTGTGGATTGCTTCCTGTCAGCATGTGGGGCCACGTGACATTTGTGACTTACCACAGCAGATCTGTCAAAAGGAATCCGCAGTTTGAGGCGCAGTTACTAGCTACACCAGCAGGTAGCGGGATTCCGTCACATGAGCTGGCAGAAATACAGTCTGTCCTGGAAGAAGAGTCCTCTGTAGAACCGCCCCTACTCTGCTTCTGATCGGCTATACCATTCAGGCTTCTGCTAAACGCTGGAAAATCTACGGGTTGCGGTGAATCTATTGAAATGAACCAATTTTGCCAAAAACATTTGCTGTTTTTTGTGTGACTGGGCCTTAAGAGTAAGTCCCTCGAGACCTCCTTTCTAGACACTTCTGAGTTTTGGTTTTTGTTGACTTACCTTTTTCCAACACCCATACAGCCCACTCTCCCACTTCCAATACGCACATTATTGATAATACAGACTTAACCAACTCATTGGTTTGTATGATATTGATGACTTTGTTACAAATAAATGACTTTATAATTAAGTATACCTGTGCGTCTCCCATCCTTGTCATAGCCTAAGAGCCGGGCTGTGACAGCAATAGTAATTGGCAAATTAACCAACTTGTTCATGTGTGTTCAAGTAATTCGGGTGTTCTTGACAAAAAAAATGCAACACCATAATCCCAGAAGCTACCAGAGCAGCCGCTGACTGTGGGGGAAAAAAAGGCATTGGTGGGCAAAAAAAATCAAACCACACAGTCATTGAGAAGCTCAACAAGCAAAAGTTGTTTTTGTACACATGCGTTGAATTGCTTTATTTATCGTTCGTGATGAAATTTGCCCTAAACTCTTCCTCATATGTAAGTCGCTTAGGATAAAAGCGTCTGCTAAATGACTAAATGTAAATGTACCTCTATTCAAATGCTTCTTGCCTCCATACCTTTTTCTTTCTGTCTTCGTGCAGTTTGCTATAAAGGCGACACACCGAGTGATCGCTCACCTCGCTGGTCGGCTCTGCTTTTAAAGGCACGCTGGAGGTCAGTCAGGAGGCTTAATAAATATGAAAGGGAGGAAAACTAGAAAATGGATGACAAGGCAAAGTGAGCCGGTAGCTAAAACAGCAAGTCACCCTGCTGGACAGCTGAGCTAGCACTGAACAGAAAAACCACGGCTCGGTAGAAAGGCGACGAGGGAGGGTGAGAGAGTTGGAGGGGTTCAAAGTGAGCTGAGGTGGGAAGAGAGAGAAATGTGGAGAGAGGGAGTGAGAGAGTTAGTGTGTGTGTGTGTGTGTGTGTGTGTGTGTGTGTGTGTGTGTGTGTGTGTGTGTGTGTGTACAGTATAAGAGAAAGAGGTGCACCTGAAGATGCTGACTATGTATTAAAACTCCAGTTGATGGGTAAGTGGATTTCTGTACTTGACTATTCAGTAGAACATGGTTCACACACTGCAAAAAGTAACAAACCATAGTAAGCTTTTTCACCCTACCTTCAGATCAAGTTTATGGCAAGATTCAAGTTAATTTTAGAATGTTTTAATTCAGCACTATACTATATATCTTTTTGTATTAGTCTGTTGCACCAGCAGGGAGACTTCTCGGTGTCTGGAGGACTTTTAGACACATTCACATGATTCTACTCCTTATATTTCTTAACTTTGTGTACCCAGAGAAACTGACTAATTTGATCCTTTTAAGAAACAACCTGCCAAACATCAGAAAAACAAGCTTGGTCCAAAGTCCAAATAAAAAGCACTCCAATGACCTTCAGGAATACAGTACAATGTAGAAAAAAGGTTGCACAGTTTTAGCAGTTTGTTTTCATCCAAAACATACTTTAATTTTAATATATTGGATGTCCAACGAGATATTTCCATCCAGAGACAAGAATGTGAGATTATCTCACTAGCGAAGCTTAGTAGTAGTGGATGTTGCTGCAAGTTAAAAACAGTTCCAAAGTCTTCTCATTTTTTCTAGTGTGTGCTTTTAGCTGTAAGTGGTGCAGGGGGGGACTATTTCCGAATCATCAACTTTCCTACATGAGAGGGTTAGGAGAGCTAATGCAGACATGAGCAGAAATTAATCTAAATATGGCTACAAATACGCAAGCAAGTCCATGTGTGTTTGATTTATTTTGACGCTTAAAAGGAGTCAAGAGCCAACAGATCGCACGTTGCCAGATGAGAAGATAAGTCGTGTAAAAAATAAATAAATAAATAAATCCCTTGGAAGAAGATAGCATTGTGATTTAATATGGATGAGTGGATTTGTGGTTTGTGTGGTGATTTGTCAACGTGTCCATGTATTTGTTTGCTAGGCCAGATCTTCAGACATTTTTAGACCAACATTATTAGTCCATATATCTGTATTTTATTGACAAACCATATGTGTTTCATATATAGCGTAGGCTTGCTGGTGTGCTTCAGCAATATTACATGGGAGGTCGTGCTTTAATAGTGATGCATTTCCAAAATTCACGACATATTTTTATCTAATGAAATATTCTGCTTCAATCCATGTTTGTTGGTGTATGACCTTTCAAAAACAACATTTTCACTGCGGACACAAAACTATTTGAGCCCAAGGTGACCTTCCTATCTTGAAAGCTACACTTGCTGTGGCCAAAATTCTTCACCGTACCTCAAATCAGAGAAGACTGAATTTTCAGTCACTAGCCTTCCAAAGTGAAGTGAAGAACATGACATGTGAATATTACAGTAGGAAAACAAATGCTTTTTAAATGGTAATAAAAATATTTGTATATTGTATATGCACAGATGGCTTGTCCAAACCAATACACAAATAGTGCACGGTTACAATACAGCCTAGCATGACTACCATGAGATCAAGAAGCGAGAAATCATCATTGTGCATCTCTTCTTCTTCATAGTCCATTTGTATGTATGCACTTATGTATGTACAGTATGTAACCCTTTTGAACAAGATACTCCATAATGGCTTGGGATGGGGGAGGGTGCAGGCTCTCAGCTGGGGATTCATTCCTCAACTTCCCTTTGTCAGTCATGGCCCCCACAGACGGGATGAACAGGACAACAACACAATTTGTAAGCAGCAGGAATGTGAGGGGACTCCCCCTGTTAGGCAAAGTAAGGTGTTTGTCCACCTGATGAAACCTAAGGCAGATGTAATAATGGAAACACACTTACGCATGTCAGATAATCCTAGATTACAAAGAGGATGTGTGTCGCAAGTCTTCCATTTCAAATTAAACTCCAAGTGTCGTGGTACAGCTATCTTAATTGGAAAAATGTGCACTGGCTGTAAAAATGGATGCTTTGTTATCGTCCAGGGCAGGCTGTATAACTTACCGGTAGTTCTAGTTAACATCTATGCCCCCAACTGGGATAACCCCCATTTCTTTAAGGAACTGTTTGGCTGCATCCCAGAGTTGGGCACACACCTCCTGATACTGGGAGGAGATTTTGACACAGTTTTGCAGCCCTCTCAAATCCCAACGTATCCTCTCTCTAAACCTGCACACATTATAAAGCCCTTCCACCGGCCGGTGGTAGACCCACGGAGATTCAAAAGTCCAACATTGAAGGAGCTTTCCTTTTCTCTGCAGTGCGTCAGACATACTTGGAATCATTTTTTTCCCTTTTGAACAAAAAAAAAAGTTCCACTTTTAAAATATTGCAGCCATAAAAGTATCATCATCTCAGACCACTCGCCAGGCGTTATGGAACTCTGGCTTCTGGATAATTCAACCACACGGTGCAATTGGCAACTTAATCCAATAATTATACCCGACAAGGACTTTGTAGATTTCCTTTCAGCACAGATTGATTTTTTTCCTTGAAACTAATCAGTTACCAGACACTGATATATTAACCTCATGGGAAACATTAAAAGTATATCTTCTGGGTCACATAATAGAATACACAGCCTGTCTCAACAAGAGCAGGTCAAAACGCCTCACAGAACTAATCACGTTTATTCACGGACCTCTGTAAGAAGAGAATCGCACTGCAGACCACGTTTCATATTCTTACATCTAAAGAAGCAGAGGCGATGTTAAGACCAAATAATTACGAACATGGAGAACGTGCGGGAAGGCTGCTCTCTCATTAGTTAAGATAATATTTGGCTGCCAACTTAATTACGGAAATACAAGCTACAGGTGCCTCCATTTAATCTGACCATAAAAACATCAATGATTAGTTCATTTTTTTTGTCTTCCCTATATACTTTCATAGCTCTTTGATAATAGGTTTGTTGAGAATCTAGTATTGCCCATTATGAGTAAGGAGGATAATGCCAGCTTATGATAAAATGCTGGAAAAATTTTTGATGAGAATTTGTCAAGCAGACAGTGGCTTTTTTGTATTTTTGGGGATATTCTAGGTGATATATTAAAATAGAATGGCAGCGAGCCCCAGAATCTTATTTTTTCAGAAACTACTTTCCCCTTTGTTTCAGGATACTCCCTGCCAAATTTCCTACTATTTTATGTAATTCTAGTACCTTAATATATGCATTTACATCATTTCACCAGAAACTTGTCCCAAAAAGGGGTTTTGGGCCCACAGAGGCCAAAAACCCCGAGTTGGTGGTGCTCGTTATCAACTTGTTTATGGTCCAAGGTATAGCCTTACAGGAAATAATAGTGAAAGTAGCATAAAACATCCTGAGGGCTGGACCTGGCTCCCGGCCTAGTGCAGCAATATTCACTTAGTGTAAACATGACATAGCTTCACTGAAAAGTTTAAAGATTATACAGATAACATGATTCTCTCATGATAAATTCTATGTATTTTAACAATCTAAAGCTGCTAAAACTTTTTTCAACTAAAATTAAGGATTATATCTCTCACGCTCTGCAATAGTATCTGTAAACTTGTTGAAGTTCCAGTAAAGGGAGATTGTTGTATAACTATGCCCAGGCTTGTTACAGACTCAAGTTTAGTTGAGTTACATTTTACACTTCTCACCATCCATCTGAGTTTTTTTTTTTACTAAACCTATTACCTTGCAAAGAATGTGGTGGCATACAGTTTCATTTATTCCATGACCCAGTTTAACCTTCCTGTGACCTACCTACGGCTCCTGAAGGAGTCTTTAAAAAGCTCTGGTGCAGAAGACTAAACTGTGACTATCAAAAGAAAGAAATGAACTTCAAACTCAAAGAGAACTTTGACTCAGACCTAATGGCAACATCATCTCAGTGACTGCACACTGATTGCTCCATGGATCAGTGAACAAAGGCACTGAAAAATGTTCATTGTGAGAATACACTACACCCTGTATAAAAACTATATGTCTTAACAAGTCATTTAGTCCAGTGGTGAGCGACATAGTCAAAGTATTTCGAATAAGTCCAAAAACATTTGTTTCGTTTCAGTGAATCATGGCACCATCTTCTCTCATTGTCATGGCTAGGCCCTCTGCACCACGTAGTTCCTGAGTGTTTCTGGATTACCTCAGCATCAGCTGTCTTGCATTAAATACATTACTACTCCCAGCTGCTTCCAATTGCTACGATGTATTTAAGACTCAGTGTCCAGAAAGTATCATGGTCTCTATGACAAGTTCTGCTGTTGCAACTGGAGCACAGTCTGTTTGTCAAGTTGAAGAAATGCAAACTCTTGGCTCGCACTGTCCCTCTGCCATTTATAGTCTTTGCCACAACTTGATTCCAATATAGTAAGCAGCATCATTTTGTCATGGGTTTCCATTAACACTTGCAGTAATAGTGTTGTAGCAGCTCCACTCAACGCACTCACCTCCAGCTCAGTTTCCTTCTCTTGGACCCTTGAGGCAGCCAAGACCTTCAAGGAGAAAGGTGCAGTGACCATTTTGCTTCTCCAATCCTGATCCATCCTGACTCGTTTTGCCAGTGTTTGCGGAGCTAGATGTCTCTGATTGTGATGGGAGCAGTACTCTCACAGTTTCTCCCTTAGACAAGAAGCTCCATCCTCGTGTCTGCTGCCTATGCAAACTTTCCAAGCTTCAAACTTGGAGAGAAGCTTTGATTGAGAAAACATGGAGCTCCTGGCTGTAAAGCTGGCCCTTGGGAGTCGAGACATTGGCTAGAGGGAACCAAATAACCTTTTCATATGGCCATACCTGCCTTGAATTCATCCAGATGGGCATCCTTACCTGATTCATCTTCTCCTTCTATCACCATCCTGGTGTCCCCTCTCAGCAGTTTAAGCCAACCAAAGAGATTCAAGACCTGGACCCGATCTCTCTCTTCTCGCTTGTCTGGTCACTGTTGAAACTAACCTGCCAACCTTGGATCTGTCACACACAAGCCTTCCTGACTCCTTTACAATCTTTTGTCATGGTCTGTTCATTTCAACTCCAAATCACCTCATAATGCCCCTTCTAGTCTAGTGCAATGTGTCCCTGTACCGCTTGGGTCCTGTGCTGCAGTACTGGACAGGAATTTTGGTTGTCTGGCCTAGACTTGCCTCTGTGAGTCGACTTAGTTAATTTGTCCATTTCCCATCGCCAGAGCTTCAGCTCCCTCTACAGTTCATCTCCACCTTCCTCACACATATTAATCCCACCTTTTTCGTCTCTAAGATCATACCTGTTGCGGTCATTTATTTGTCTCCTACAAAAATCCTCCTCCACATCCCTGGCTCATTGAGTAACTCATGCAGTTAAGTGCTTCTTGGTTTTCTGCTGCCATGGTAGAGGTCTCCAGTATATGGTTGACTGAAAACGTTAGGCTCTAATAGAGAGAAATTATCTTGGATCCTAGCCTTAGTTCCAATTTAAAACAGTGGTACCCTGCTCTGCTGGAAGGGATACCTTGAGTCTCCCTGGATTGGATTGCCTTAGCACCTGTGTAGATGGTCACTGCTTTGGAGCATTTGCTACTCTAGGCACAGGCCTAACATGCTGTAATAATGAAAACTTCTTGTTTTTTTTCCTGCCGTATTATATTTCTTCTAAGCCACTGTTTTTGCTTCTGTAAAGGTAAAATAAATAAATCACTTACTGTTCAGCAGAGGATTCCCAGGGAAGATGAACCATCTCATGGGTGTCTTGAACAGCAAACACAGCTTTCATGAAATGGATAAAGGTTAAATGACTATTGTATGGTATCAATCAGCAATAGAGAGAAGTAGTAGAAGTTGCAGGTTATTACTTTTAAGCTTCTCGCTTAAAGAAGAAAAGCTAAAAAGTAATACTTTTGCCCTACTGGACCTTTTCCAAAGAAGATGTATTGTGCATCTTATAATAGATAAATCCATACCATTTCACAGACTACTGAGATGGAAGCATCAGTGTGAAAACAACTCATACAGCAGAAGGACAAGAGTAAGATCTGTTGATCTATGGGGCTATCAGGTTTGATGAAATCAACCATGCAGGGCAGGCAAGTCAGAACAGAGACAGGGTTACTGTAAAGACACAAGGACACACACACACACACACACACACACACACACACACACATACACACACACACAATGAGATAAGGGTGTTTCCTATCCTATCCTATTGTACTCCTCTGTCCCTCAAATACAGAGCACACTCTCTAAACGGATTAAAGTGGTTTGGAGAAAGTGTGTGTGCTTGCATATGTGCTGTTCTCTCTCTCTCTCTCTCTCTCTCTCTCTCTCTCTGTGTGTCTGTGTGTGTTTCAGTGTGTGGGACCCTTCAGCTCCATTAGATTGACTGAGATCACTATCTCTCACTACTCTGGCATCTCGGAATAACCTCCTATCTGGACGGACACACACACACAACACTCACCTGCACATGACTTACTGCCTGTGCGATGACAAGGACAAAGAGAGACAAGAAGTGAAAAGGATGGACGAGAGGAAGGAGAGAAAGGGGGAGGGAGAAGACTGTCACCAAACTCTGTAGACCCACAGTTTAATTTTAAATATATCAAAACTTTTATGTTTGAAACCAAGTTTGTCTCGTCTCCTTTATATGTGGTACCATTGCATTTATGCATGGTGTGTAATGGTGTAAGAGTTTGTCCATGCGTTCTTGCGTCTGAGTGAGTCTGTTTATCGTCTGTGTGCGGCTGTATCTGCATGCAAGTGTGTGTTGATAGTGGAGTAATGGGTTTCAGCGCTGAAGAGGGTTTTTAAATGGAGTCAGAGAGAAGCAGGGAGGACAGGACAGACTGCTGATGTCAACACAGAGATATGAGATAAAGTCCGTTTAGAGGTAGACGGGGGAGGGGTGGTAAAAGCGCAGGACTGGACCCACAGGAGAGGCTGCTGATGCCAAAGATAAGACTGAACTCTGGATGCTCAAATCCCATCAGCATCAGGAAGAGGCTGAATACCAACTGACAGACTCCCAGAGTGACCAGCTGCGTATCTGGCTGCCTGGTTTCCTGAATACTAATGGAGATGTTTGACTGACTGCTAGCTGGTGGCCCTTTCCAAGCAAATAGTTTCAGGAACTAAGCAGCCACACAGTCATGCGAACATCAGATAAATTAGGCCGATGCTGGATTAAAAAGTGGCAGCGTTTGATGTTTGAATGGTTTTTGTAAGGAGATGTGCAGAAATGCAAATGGAGATTAAATTCACCTGAAAGGCATGGTGCCAGTCAGCAAAGTAGCTATGATCTGGTAAGTTGTGTTCTGAGCATTTTCTGCTTTAGTATACAGTAACTAAATTGTGACAATTAGTAAATAAGAGTTGTTTCTTCTGTAAGTCTCTTTTCATTCTCAGGTATATAACTTTGTTGAAACATGAATAACAGCACAGGAACTTCTAGCCCTTATGCTTCTAGCAAGCCAGTGCTTGTTTGCAGTCGGAATGGAGGCTCTACATATACATTGCCGTGTTGAGGCTTGTGTTTTACTAGTCATAGACCTTGAGCAGGAAGGAACTTTAGTTTTAGTTTTTAGTTTTAGAAAACTTTAGTGTCCTCAAAGAGGCAATTGGTGTTGCAGCACATAGTGCAGGTGGGTAGACAGGGACGCATCACAAAAGCTACATAGACCGAAAATAAAACAACACACTGCACCAGCCATCCCAGCATCCTTCAGCAATTCATATCATGAATAAATACATACATAAATTGTACCCCCCACCCAACATGCTAAACTTGTGAATACATAAAGACAAAATCAAGAGGAAATAAAATATATTCATATAGCGTTTGGTCATGGTGCCCCGCTAGCTTCACTCTCAGAAACTTTACATGAATTTGAAAATAGAAACGCTACCCAAACGTTACTGGGAAATGTCATCAAACTAGTAACATACTCCCCAACACTGTACACATTATTTACCGTTTACACCGACGAATGCCTAACAAGTAGGAAAAATATACATGTATAAACATTTTAAATCAGAGAGTGGAAATAAAAGCAGAACCTGTGACCATCCCTGCCAACCATTTTCCATGTGGCCTTGGTAGACTTAGTTTTGGATATACATTTCCCTGTCAAAAAGTGAAATCTCTGTTGGCTGACCAACTGTAAGCCCGACTGACCAACGTCCAAGTGACAAAGGGACTGACTGACTACTGAGTAGTTACTGCCAGATTTGACAGCAGTACGCTGTAAAGCACGTTCTCCCTTCTCCCTTCGACCCTGGGCAGTGATTTACAACAAAACAGAGAGAGGACAAACCAGCATTACTTCAGCACATCTTCTGCAGGGGAAAAACCAGTTGGAAGGTTTGCAAAGACGGCCTTCTCCTGAAGCCATCTGTCCCTAGGCAACCTTTTGTGCTGCACACTGCACTTGCCCTTTCCACCCCTCTGTCACTGTACCCTGCCTATCTCCTCTCATCATTCGGTCCCCCTTTCTATTATCCCTCTCTCGGTCTGTGCCCTCTGTCCAGCTCCCTCTCCATTTTTCGCTCCTCCTCTAACTTTCCCATGCACTCTATACTCTTTCATTTGCTCTGTTTTCCTCTCCCTCTATTCTGTTTGCTTCTCTCTCTTCATATCTGCTGGGAGTAGGTCAGTGCTCAAAAATGGGGTGCGCTGACCCCTCCCGCGGTATTCAAAACAGAGTGAGGATATTGCCCATTTTATGCCCTTCCTCTCATGAAATGTGTTCTGAACTTATGTTGCCGCCTCTGACACCTTTGCCTCCCTGTCTCCTGAACACCCCTCCGCTTCTCTCCAGTGTTTCATTGTGCGGGGCAGAAGGACGACTGGCTATTATGTGGAATAAGGCAAACCAATATGATGCTATTTTCAACTTTCGAACTTTAATCTAGTGTGGGGCGTCTGCATGTTTCAGGGAGTTAAATTCAAAGACGTAAAGACTTGCTGAGATGACCGCAGCAGTGAATATTTTTAAAGTGGAGTTTGAAAGTTCAGCCATTGGTGGATTATTGTGAGGAGTTTTGCTAAATTATCTGATCTTAAATACTTTCTCTAGTTTCTAATGCTACTGTACAGGGCAGACCTTTTGAAATGAGAATGTGCTAGAGCATGAAATCCCCACAACTTTATTTTTGTTGCATTCTCTGTCTCCGAACAAGAGCAACATATGTAATTATGGTTCTATGAATTTAATACCTTCTTTATTTCAACTATCCTTAAATGTTTTCCCCTCACAAAGACATGCTTGTACCCTGGAGGGTACAAGGTAACATCACAGACTGTTAACCCTTTTCTTTGGTCTAGGGGAAAACATTTTTTGATTCTCTATAGACTGAACACTATAGTTTTGGACCAGAATCAATTGATAGTACAATAAAGTAACTGTGTGCATAATTTACTAACTAAATAAAGCGGATTTAATATTTAAAGGTGCCCTGTAGAGTTTTCTTGTAAACAAACAAAAGTTATGTTTGCATTCAATGTTCTCACCGAAACACACTGTGTGTATCCTTGAATGCATTTCCTGTCTCAGCAGATTTTTTTTTCGAGTATATTTAATTTAATTAATTAATTAATTTGTGTGGCAGATCTGTTGTATTGGATTGCATTACATTGTGTTGGTGTACCTAATAAAGTGGCCACTGTGTGTATGTGGAAGAGTACATGAAAGAGTCGCGTATCCAGATCAAATCCAGATAAGATTTAAGACACTCTAAGCGTTCGCTTTCTTTGTGTGTTAAGCAATCAGCAAAAAACCGTAATTGCCCCCTTTCCTCACCTGCCACAAGTCTTTTATAGGGGTCGTCAAGAAATGAAATGAGGCGCTCAGTCTTGTAGGGTCCAATTGAACCCATTGCCCCCGATTTTCCTTTGGTGGAAGTGATCTCTGGGCTTGCCTAACCACAAATCAGTCAGACTATTTGGCTTAAAAATTTTGTTTTAATTATAATACTATATTTAGTCTTTGGGCACATGCATCTATTGTTTAAAAAAAGGGTAGAAAATGCCCTAGAAAAAGCAATAAAAATGCACGGGTTTTTTTTCTCTGGCTTTTTGCCTTGAGATTAGAAAAGGACCAGCTGAAAAAAGACCTGAAAGGGGGGAAAGAGAGGGATAGAGAGGGATGACATGCAGCAAAGGGCCCAGGCTGGAATCGTACAGAGGCGGCTGCGATAAGGATTCAGGCTCGGTGTTAGTTTCACGGGGTCTACCACTTGAGCTACCGGGACGCCCCGAAAATGTAGGGATTTTTATTATTTTCAGTACACACATGCGAGGGGGCCCTGCGACGAGTTGGCCACTGTCCAGGGCGTACCCCGCCTAAGGCCCGAAGTCACTGGGATAGGTTCCAGTCACCCGCGACCCCTAACGGGAACGGCTGTGGCTCGGTGGCAGAACGGTCGCCTGCCATTCGGAAGGGTTGGCGGTTCGATCCCCCAGCCATCTGTCGAAGTATCCTTGAGCAAGATACTGAACCCCAAAATGCTCCTGAAGCTGTGCCCTCGGTTTGTGAACGTCGTCATATGTAAGTCGCTTTGGATAAAAGCGTCTGCTAAATGTAAAATGACTGACTGACATGTGAGGGGCTCCTGTCTCTATATTCCATATGAATGAAAGTGTCATGGGTTTGTTCAGTTTTGTTTGTTTTCCTGCCTTTAGTTCTCCAGGCCCTGCAATAACCCGTGTCTGCTCCGCCACTCACACACCTGTGTCCACTCTCCCTCGTCAGCCTGCAGTGTGTCGTTTACTCCTCACCTGCAATTCATTCCCCATCAGCCTTTCCCTATATATACACCTTTGTTTCTTTGTCAGTTTGTTAGTAATTCCGTTGCTATGTTGGTTCTGTCTGCCTGTGGATTTATACTTACCTGCCACCTGTTCATCATCTGCCTACTTGTTGCCTGCGTTTTTGACTGCCTGCAATGGGTTTCACTGCATTTTCAGGAAGCACGTCTGTTTGCTGCTATTAATCCTCAGCTCTTTTAGCAGTTTAAAGCCAAAGATATGTGTTCATGGCGAATGTGTTGTCTCATAAGTTAGCTACTGTACCACCTGCTTTGTTTTATGATGGTGCCAGGATGAGGAAAACCACCAAAGGTGACTCTAGCCAAGAAGGTAGAGTCAATTGTGACAAGTTACCTGATGTAACAGGACCATCTGCATACATCATAGACGGTATGGCATTCCTTAGCTCCTCCAAGTGCTTCTCAAGTTTTGTGAAATGCAGTTAAATCATTAGGAAAATATTGCGTCATGCAGCCTGTTGGCATACTATCCTCATATATTGTCAGCGTTATTCAAAGAAAACATATAGTGTGATATATTTATAGAACCTGTTAGCATAACCTGTAAATGGCTTTTGTCTTTATAAGCTATGGTTTGTGTCTTTCTCTTGACATATTTACCCCAATTGGGCCCCAAAGTAGGAACGATAAACAGCAGGCTAAATATCATTTATATGTAACCGATTTGAATGGAAATACAGCCATAGGATATATAAAGCATATGGAGAACCTCAGTGTACATTTATACTATATATAATGTATTATTAATTTATTTAATAATGACAGACCTATACATACATACCTTTTGGGATTATTTTTTTTTTAAATTTAATTTCTGCCTACAATTTAAGTATGTTTAAGTGTATACATTTCAAAGATGGAGAATTTACTTTATTGTATGCAACTGTGAACCTCCAGTCCAAATTTGGTGACATTCTGATCGTTATTTGCAGAGATACATGTGATAAGACGGATGCTGTCCCTTTTTTGGAGAAGCCTACATTTTCAGTAGGTTTGGGGAGGATCCAAACATCAACCAAGTAAACTAATTTGGAACTGAAACATTTTTATACATCCATCCATGTTAGAAACTAGACATATTGAAGTTATGAAAAAACGTGTTTGTGCATTGTTCTACCCCGGGTAGGGGTATCTCAAAAACGAAAGCTTTTTTTGGGGATTTGTTTAATAGTGTAAAATTGCTTCATCATAATTTAATGCTTTTTTTTTTTTAGTACTATGGCAATTGTTATAATGCTTACATTTTAAATATTTCCACGTCCTGCTTTCTCCCAACACTTTTTTCCCAAATTTCTTTGAGTTGTATGGCATTTTTGGTTATAACCATATCAATGACTGCAGTTTCCTGCTCAGCAGTGGAAATCCTTCCACTACCCCCCCCAAAGGAGGTAACTGTTGGGCCCACAACACAAATGCTCAATTTACAGTACTACTGAAATAAGCAGTTCAGTCAGATGCTCTTATCGAAGACACATCTTTCGTTTGCAGGAAGTTTACGACAATCGATACTGCTGTGGAATAGATTTGGCTGCACTCTCAGACCAGTCTCTCTTATTGATAAAGCATTTTTTTATGACATGATCATTTATGGTCGCTCTAATCTCATGTGAGACTTCCTCCTCTGAGCAGTCTTCCACCACGCATACACACTCCTCCTCTGCCAGCCCTCTCTCTGTGTCTGGCTGGGTCCCTGTTTACTGAGAAACTAATTCCAAAGTCTTGCCCTTTTACATAGATGGCAAAACGCTGAAAAGCATTTCACTTGGGTAGTTGCTCAGCTAAGATGGTCTTTTCTATTTTTATTTGTCCCTTTTTTTTTTTTTAAAAGATATATAAATGCAGCAGAATGTATGCATAAATGTCATTTTAAGTACATGTGCAGAACGTAGTGTGAATCAGTGGGTTTTCACATTCAGGGAATTTGGTTTGGTAATTCGGTGCATAACAAACATAAGAGAAAATAGGCAATAAAAAAAACAAGTACTAGAAGAAGCCGAAAATCATAAATTGAAAATATTACAACAGAAAATTTGAAAAGTATATCAAAAATAAATCAAGATGTAAAATATAACGGTTTATAAAATTAGATGAACGGGAGAGAGTTTGACACGAAAAGGATAGACTGTGCAAATATTCACGGTATAAAGAATACGTGCAGCGACGATAATCCAAAAGATGTGTGTTAATGTAACGCATTAAGTCGGTGGGGGAGACGCGATGTACCGTGTAGTGTCCACGGGGCGGGACAGGAGTCAGATTCAGAGTTTTGGTGGTGGTTGAGTTTAAGTGAGTAAATGAATTTTGAAAGATGCAATGAAAAGGGATCCATAGTTCCGCATTGATGTCTGTGTGAAGCGTTTTGAAAAAGGGAACTCCATATTGACAAATGCACGTCACCAATTGTAAAAAAAAAAAAAAAAAACCAACCCAACTGTAATTTTAACTGACAGGTGTGTTCACCGACCCACACCGTCTGAGAGACAGGGTTGCGGTCTTTAGATACAGTAGCTAAAGAATGTAATATAATGGTTCCCTTTCCTTCTAAATGACAAGAAGCTTTTCTCTGGGGGAAGTACTATTATACAGGTACAACGTGGTGCCCTTTCTTGCAAATCCTTTTTTGCACCCCTATGAGAAGCACCTTCAAAAGTGGTCCCAGGTGACCAAATGTACCATAAAACAATGCTAATAGTAAAAATGATAGCAGTAGCCTTTGAGTGGAAAAATTCCTGCTGGTGTCTGGAGGACGTTATGTCACAAGTCAGTCAGTCACTCTCTTTTGCATGTACAGCCATCAATGACATTCAGCTTTTTATTAAAAAACATACCCTGATCACTTCCTAATGTTCCCAGTCATTAGCACTGTTAGTGTGGCTAATCAGTTAGCTGTACCCCAGATGTTCTGTGCATCCAGAGGTCATTTTGGCTCCAGCAACTCTCCTCCAGTCTCCATCCGTTCTTTCCTAAACTGTGCCAAGTGTGGCCTGCTTAGAATGTGTTAAATAGATCTTAGAGAGCCAGCCAAGTGTGTGTGCATGTCTGTGTGGCAGTAATAATTGAGAGAGAGAGAGAGTTCCTCTGTGTGTGCATGCAATAAAAGTACCAGTGGCCAAATGTGGGTGGATCAATCTGATCTAAAAGGTCAGTGATTGGCCACCTCCCCTTCAGTGGCTTTGGGTCAGAGCCAGTCACATTAGCAGTTTGGTATCCCTCCAGAAAGCAATGAGCCAGATGAATTGTTGTTTGACCTGACAGTCATTCGAAGAGGCAGAAGTGAGGAAATGACTTGGAAATCCACCAGCAATACAGTTCAAAAAGAAGTAACTGTGCAGAACCCTTTTGACAGCATAAAGAAATTTCTGCCACTGCAAATCGCTGCAAAGGTAATACCAGCGAGCATTTGACAGATGGTACTGTGCAGGAAACGGCCAAGTTCAACATCCACTCAAATGAGCACAACATTTTCACAAAATAACATTACGTCGCAGTGGGAAAAAAAAACAAACAAAGAAAAGATTCAGCTTGAACAGATATCAGGAGGATATTTAAGGGATAAAGAGGCAGGTACCAGCTTACACTCGTGCACCCGGAGTTTTGGAAAATATGCCCTCAAACGGTCTTACGCGGTTTATCCTGTGCACCACATGGGACATTACTGTGTGCTCAAGCCAATTAGCATTAGCTAGGGAAACATGTTGAATTATTGCATTACATTGCATTTCACAGTGCATTGACATCTTTTGGTTTCCCCTGTTTTACTTCTGACCCTTGAGTGTGGTTTGTTGCCCATATGATACATGCAAAATGTCCCATGCTGCATTTTGTCCACAAAATACATTTTCTGCCATTAAATGTACATTGTGGCATGAAACCTAAACTGACTTAGCTAACCTAATGTATGTTCGGTTCTATAGTCTTGACAGGAGTACGTGATGATGTGCCCCATATAAGCCAGCTGTAGAGCTTCCTGCTAGGTTCTTGTTAGGTTTGGATTATAGGTGTTTAAAGTTAGAATTGCCAATATTTTCTATGCAGACAGTGAGTGTTGCTTGAGAGGCCAAGAAAATGTCCTAATGTGCTTCCTAACACTGGTGACGTTTTTGGTGTAACCACATGCTAACAATGACAGAATTGAACCTCAGGTGACCTTATCATCTCAGTGCAGTCACTTATCTCAATTATGATTACATATGGGTATGTTCCATGACTTTATTGATTGTGAAGGATTATAATAATAAGTTTTATTTATAGAAAATATATAGCTCAAGGTAGCTGTACAAGAAAATACATACATACATATATATATATATATATATATATATAGTATCAAGGAAGAGCAATGTGGAACATAGACATACAAGTATACAGGAAAAAAGCAACAAAAATAAAACTAGGCAGAGGACGGTTGGAAATACTGTGAGAAAAGATATGTTTTTAGTTGAGATTTAGCAGCAGTGTCGCACAGAGATAGAGGGAGGGAATTCCAGAGTTTTGGGGCCACAGCACTGAATGATCCACCACCCGTAGTAGAAAGACGGGAACGAGGTATAGTAAGTAGTCTTGAATCAGATGACCGGAGAGAACGAGCAGGAGTGTAAAAGTGCAGACATTCAGTTAAATAATGGGGAGCAAGTCCATGCAAACATTTAAAAGTTAACAATAGAATTTTATACTGGATGCGTACAGAAACAGGTAGCCAATGCAGATTATAGAGCAAAGGCCAGATTTCTTTCCTCGGTGGATGACTCTGGCAGCTGAATTTTGTACGTAGTGAAGTCAAGCGATTGTTTTAGCGGGTAGCCCAATAAGGAGTGAATTACAGTAGTCGAGACGTGAGGTTATTAAAGCATTTTGGTATCTTTAGTGCTGAGAGCATGTCGCAGTCAGGCAATGTTACGGAGGTGGTAGAATGGAGTCTTGGTGCAAAGGATGGGCAAAGACCGGATTTTAAAAAGCAGGAAGGTATGTTGCCCCAACCCCTGTGAAAACTAGGAGGATGGCAAGACTTTACATTAAGTACGTGCAATTATTTTTTGAGGCATCTGTCACAAAGACTTGCAGTTTGATACACCGTGTAGGAAAGAGAGACAGGCAGCATCAAGCAAGATGGGCTTTGTCTTATTGGACAAATGAGACACAATTGCGCAGTTAAGCTTAATGCATTGGCCTGCATGTCAAGACACTCAGCATTCATGTGCAGATCAAGTATACATAATGAGACAGAGTCGACAACTGTTTTGAATAAGAAGGCACCTTTGAACCTCTGTGTGATATGGGTGGGCGAGGGGTGTGTGTGATGTGTGACCTCTTCCAGCTAGTGTACGCATATTGTAATAGTGAGCATGTACTGCGTGCAGACAGGAGAGTTACTGGAGTTGGCAGCACTACAGCACTTGGTAGTTCTGTGTTGTGGACAGTAGTCTTCCGGGAACCGTGAATGTGTCTAAAAGTATTATGGCAATCCATCCAATAGTCGCTATTGCTATTTTTGCCTGGACCATAGTGTTGGGTCAAGTGACAGACTGACAATGCCATCCCTAGAGCCACGCCACTAGCTGGGCAAAAAATGGGGCTTCAAAACTTTATTTAAATACACTTTGTGGACACTCTAGATTGGATTTCTGCCTGCTCCCCTAACGGATTTGTTTGTCTACTTCAAACTGCTTTTTGGTTTTGACCTCCTGCCTCTTTCACCATCCCGTAAGCCTGTATATTTGGACTGTTAAAATCCTTTAAACGGCACCAGCTCTGCCTCCTACTCTGCATTTGGGTCCAATTCCCCGTTGTTCCTGCTACTCTGCTGGCTCCGCTCTGCGACAGTGTAATTTATTAATAATAATTCAATTATTTATTTTGATACTATTTGGCAAGTAATCATGAGCATTCATTAATAACAATAAGAATTGCTTATTAACATCTTTTTTTATTATTAAATCTTTTTTTATTATTTATAAAGCACTTTTCAAAATTCATGTTACCAAGTGCTTTACAAAAGGCAGCAAAATAAAAAACACAAGTCATAAAACCATCTGTTTTTGGTAAAGCAAACACATAAAAAAGCAAACATGTTTAAAAGACAGTTTTACAGAAAATTAAAACTCAAGTAAAATCAGGAAAGGCTCTCCAATTAACGATGTGTTTTAAGAAGGGAATTCACTGAGATCACTGACTCAGCCGACCTGATTTCCTCGGGCAGGCTGTTCCAGAGCCTCAGGGCCTCGACTGCAAATGCTCTGTTTTCAGCCGGGTCTCTGGAACAGACAAGAGACCTCTGTCCGAGGATCTCAAAGTACATGCCTCTGCGTACGGTACTAAGAGGTCAGAGCTGATACATTAGCATACAAGAGATTGTTAGAAACAAGACTAACCTGTTAAGAACCTGTTTCTAGATGTACACACTATATTGTGTTCTATAAGTACCACTTTAGCGGACTATGCTGCTTATTTTGCCCGCTCCCCTCTTTAAATATGATAAACAATGCTTTTGACAGAGATACAGCTCAGTGCAGTATGAACGTCTGTTCTTCTGTGTGAGAGCCAAACATATGTCCCAATGTTCTCATACACATGTTTTGGCCAGGAGCACAAACTGGGAGAGAACCCCCCCCACAATGTTCTCACAAATGCCTCAAATATCTAACACAAAAACACAGAGGGAAATACATGCACAAATGGCACACACATGCATAAAAAAAGCAGCACATGTGCACGCACAGTCATGCTCCCTAAGCAAATCAGAAGTGACGCCTCCGCCTGTGCATGCCAGGAACATGCAGAGCGCACGCTGGAGAAAAAGAGAGAGGAGGACTGGGAAAGAGACAGCATGTATGTACGGGGTGTGACATGCCTGCAAGTGCATGCCAAGATCGTACAGTGCCCGTGCCAAGTGCAAAAGCACTTATGCGAGAGAAATGGGATACAAGCATAAGGAAGTCTAAGTGCGAGGGATACTACAGCAAGATATATTTATTCACTTCCTCTCTCTGTAAATACAGTATGTTTCCACTGAGAAACACTAAAATACATTATTCTACAAGATAAAATAGAGGAACTGAAAGAGGAAATGGTTTGCAACGGAGTGCTGATGTAACTGTTACTGCCAAGTCTAATACCCAACAACTTTCTCAGGATAGGATGATGTGTGCGTATTCATTTGGCATGTGATGGTCCACACAGGGCATCATATCCTTTTTCATGCATAGTGTGACGAAACATTCAGTGAAAAAGACTTGCCAAGAATTAGAAAAGGGACAAAAAGTAGTAAAAGGGACAAAAAGAGACAATGCAATGACTGTAAAAGGTGCAGAATAAATAATAGTAGCATAATTATACCAGTCTGGTATGACGTAGGAGCGTAAATGTCACTGTCTCGGATTCAAAGCTTTATTTAGCTGCTTAACAGGTACAGTAGGAGCTGTAAAAGGGACCTGGAGTGAGTCAAAGTTATCCCAAGCAATCACCCAAGCTTACAGAAACTCTAGCATCCTCCCCCGTGGGCCAATCATATATCTCTAAACAGTAATCACCTGCTTCGGCAAACAGACTGAGACTGCATTAAAAAGGCTTTATGGTAGCAATATATTTTGTTTCTCGAACAATAATCTTGTAAACTCCATTTTGTAAAGCAGTATTGTGAATTCAGATTGATAAAACAGCTGTCATCAACGGAATTGTACAAGATATTACAATTTCCACATCATCAAAGGCAGCAGGCTTTCATCAGAGGGAAATGTTTTGCACAAAGCTTCATAAACAAGGCAGTGCAGTGTGTGTCTCCAAAGCTTGTCACATCCATCCATCCATCCATCCATCCATCCATCCATCCATCCATCCATCCATCAATCCATCCATCTTCTTCCCCTTATCCGGGGCCGGGTCGCGGGGGCAGCAGTCTGAGCAGAGACGCCCAGACTTCCCTCTCCCCAGACACTCCCTCCAGCTCTTCCGGGGGATTACTGAGGCGTTCCCAGGCCAGCCGAGAGACATAGTCCCTCCAGCGTGTCCAGGGTCTTCCCCGGGGCCTCCTCCCGGTTGGACATGCCAGGAACACCTCCCCAGGGAGGCGTCCAGGAGGCGTCCGGGACAGATGCCCGAGCCACCTCAGCTGACTCCTCTCGATGTGGAGGAGCAGCGGCTCTACTCTGAGCTCCTCACCCTGTCTCTAAGGGAGCGCCCAGCCCCCCTGCGGAGGAAACTCATTTCGCCCACCTGTATCTGGGATCTTGTCCTTTCGGTCATGACCCAAAGCTCATGAACACAGGTGAGAGTAGGAACGTAGATCAACCGGTAAATAGAGAGCGTCGCCTTGCAGCTCAGCTCTTTCTTCACCACAACAGACCGGTACATCGACCGCATCACTGCAGAGGATGCACCGATCCGCCTGTCGATCTCCCGCTCCGTCCTTCCCTCACTCGTGAACAAGACCCCAAGATACTTAAACTCCTCCACTTGAGGCAGGAGCTCTCCACCAAGCTGAAGAGGACCTTGTCACATATAGGAGTAAAAATTCTAAAAACTGCAGATCATTTTTGCTGCTGGGTTTCTCAGCAGCTCAACCCCCATAGATGTCCATACAGTGTGTACCTTTATGCAGGTAAAGTTGACTGAATGCTGTGTTCTTTTCCAAGCAGCACACGTTGTGTAAGTCTACATATTCACATCTGTGAGCTGCTCAGAACAGCATTTCACTGTTAACAATTGGTGGCTAAGGGCTTTTCTCAAGGATACCTTGACAGTAGCTGTTGAGGAAGGGGAGCCAGACTAATCCAATGGTCTTATTGGAGCCAGCGACCTTTGTGTCTTTGGGTTCTGTTTGTCATTTTTCAGGGAAACACATGAACCTGTGCACAGAGACGGTGTACAGACTTCTGGAGCAGCTCATGAAATATGCTACCAGTCTTTAAGGTATAACACTTTTCGCATTGAGTAAATAGACTATAGGATGTGTGGTAGTACACATGGTTGGTTCCTCATGTAATATGGAAAAGCAATGTTGATGTTCACTGCGTTTTTCTGTATGTTCTATGTACATTGTACTTACTGTTTTCCTCCACCGTTGCACTCATATTGTACTAAACATTCCAAGCAGTGGCTTTAAGGAATAGTTCATCATTTTGGAAAATATGCTAATTTGATTTCAATGCAGGAGTTAAATCAGAAGAACAATATCACTCTCGTGTCTGTGTATTAAGTACAGAGCTAGAACCAGTTAGCAATTAGGCTATCTTTGTGTAAAGACTGGAAGCAGGTACAAAGGCCTGGATTTCAATAAAATTCAAAAATACAGCTCTTTTTTTTTTTTTTTTTTATTCGTACACAAGCGCAAATGTAAAAAAAAAAAGACAAGCTGTGGTTTTAGGGGGTGTTATGTAGCTGTGGCTTCCTGTAGTCTTGACCCATACAAAATCGGTGCTCACCAGCTGCATCTGTACTGCTATAGCTCGTGACGCTGCACGGAAGCGCTCAGTGGATGGATGATCTGTTTCTAGAATTAGCTCCCCCTGAACCCACAAATTGTCATTTTTACATTTCTGTTCATGGGATAAACAAGACATGTGTTAATTCGTGAGCTTTAAAGGTGCTGGTGTTTTTCTGAACTTTGGACTGAGCCAGCGTAGATGTTTCATCTCTTCGGTCTGTATGCTAAGCTTTAGCCTAATCATCTCCCGATTAGCACACAGACATGAGGGGTTTATCAACCTTTCATGTTACTCTCAGAAAGAAATCAAAATCATGAACCTTCTTCCTTTAATATCAATTGTGACTACCGCAGCCTGTCTCGCTCCAGGACGAACCTTTTTAAAAACCAAAACATCTAGAATATCACTGTAAAACAATTTGAAGCAAATATGATGAGTTAGACAAGCACATGCAAGACAGCTGACACACAGCTGATAATGTGTTCTCCAGCCTATTGATGTAATGTGTTAAAAGTGTGTTTCCTTTCAGTTTTAACAACCACCTGAACATGGTGGGTGTTAGCCCATGCTGCCAGGGATATTGTGTACAGTGCATTTGTCATTGGCTGTTTAATGAATGGTGAAAAAAGGAAATACACATTCTCTCATATGCAGTGACTGATACAATTGTGTGAGGCAGCTCTGAATCTCTTCGCAAAACCGCACAGAAGCGATGACAGGTTTCTGTGACTGCAGCAAGAAACTGTCCAAACAGATCACTGCAGAGGCGGAAGATAGCTGCCATACAATCACACTGTCAAGTGCTCCCTCTCAACAATGAACCCACGTCATATGCTGCTATTTTATGGTATCTTGTTTTATGGGATTCATATGGTAATCTCTGAATTTCGTAACAGAAAGCTTCTCTAACAACAATATGAAAATATTTCCTTTCATGCCTGTAAAAGCCAAGTGGAACAGGTATGAGGACGGCGGCATGCCAGTGGTTAAATGAAGAACATTTATAGTATTTGTCTAAAATGGTTGAAATTGCTCTGTCAGCTGTTGACTACAGTCAGGAGCTCGCACTAATGTATGTGTGCACATCGTCCTACGCATGCACACACACAACCCGCATGCAGAGAAAAACACACAGCGTTCAGCGTCGAGCTAATCAGCTGTCTAATCGTCTGTCAGTTCTCATATTCATCATCAGGCTTGGGACATATGGCTCTGCTTTGATCAGGAGACTGTGTGTATTCTGATTCCAGAACCCAAGCACAGAGACGGCACAGAGGCAAAGGATAGTTTTCAAGAGGTTTAATAAGGAACACAGCAGCGGACTACAGAAAACTGTAAACTAAAACTATAAATCTGTCACCAACAACGCAGACTAACCAAAGTCATAGCAAAAAGTGAGCTGTTTCATCAACAGCTGGAACAATCCGCTTCCTCTAATACCTAAAAACCGCTGCATTTAGGATGCAAAGAAACACAGATGCAGCACGTCTTCCGTGTAAGCTCACACCAAGATTCCAACAAGTAACCCAAATTAGACGAAAAATACATTGTTTGTCCATGCCGCCGTAGAAAGACAGATAAGAGCAGTGTTGCCACAGTTACTTTGAAAAAGTAATCTAATTACTGATTACTCCTTTAAAAAGTAACTTAGTTACTTTACAGATTACTTGATTTTAAAAGTAACTAAGTTAGATTCCAAGTTACCTTATCAGTTACATTCAGCCTCTGCCGACAACCCCCCCGCCGCCTCAACGTAACAATGACAGCTGGTTTTGCCAACACTCACTTTATTGGAAGTGCATTTTTAACAGTAATGTCAACAATGTATCTCCAAACATTTTAAGTTGAACTTAACTAAATGTCAGTCAGTCATTTTCTACCGCTTGTTCCCGTTAGGGGTCGCGGGTGACTGGAGCCCGTCCCAGTGGCTTTGGGCCTCAGGCGGGGCACACCCTGGACAGGGGCCAACTCGTCGCAGGGCCGACGCACAGAGACAGACAACCATTCGCTCTCACATTCCTTAACTTAATGTTTTTATAAAAAATAAAATAATGCTAGTCTTTCATGAATTCACTCAACATAAATACTTGTTTTTACCAAAGTCCAGCTTTAATTGTTTGGGTGGTGGGGGGCCCTCTGCTCCCTGGTGGGACTCGCTCTGTAAGTCTGGCCGTGCAGCGCTGCGACTCCTAATGTTTCTTTACCTTTGACGCAGTGCTTTTGCCGCTAGATAACACTTTGTCGCCATGAGACGCGAGAAGAAAGCAAACATATGTTTTTATTGAGGAAAATGAAAAAAATATTAACTCACAGTGACTTGGATAAGTAACTTTAATCTGATTACTGGGTTTGAAATAGTAACGTGTTAGATTACTTGTTACTGAAAAAAAGAGGTCGGATTAGAGTAACGCGTTACTAAGTAATGCCTTACCGCCATCACTGCATGGGAGCACTTTCTGATCTGACGGCCCAATCAGCAGGACGGCATCATTTGTCTGTGCCTTGTAAAATCGTTACAAATCGCTGTTGAAAAACACTATGGTTAATTAAGGTTTGATGAAAATAAGTACTTTGTCAAGGTAACATTGTGGTTTGGGATAAGATTACTTCTTCAAGGTTAGGGGACCTTCATTGTCATAATTACAAAAAAAAAAAAAAAAAAAAAGAACCCAGGTGGTTTAGGTTAGGGAATGATCGTGGTTGTATGAAATACTCCCGTAGTAAAGTCCAATATTCTGTTGATCCATCCCCGAACTCCTCTCCACGTGGACTTTTTTGCTCTGTAATAACGTCACCTGACGTCCTCGTTTGCTCCCGTCACAATAACATGGTGATTTTCTGCTTTCTCAGTAGGATTAGGGCCGTGGACATCGACTGCAGTGTCTGCCTAATGTTTGTTTGAAAAATCCCTTCATTATGGATCAGCACCAATTCAAGTTGCTGTGACAAAAGCGGTCACTACCTCTGGGCCTAACATAGTTGGGGTCTTCCTTTCTTAGAGTGCACAGGTCAGCTCTGCCATCAATGCCCACTGGTGAGTGTTCTGCATGTTGGCTGCACCCTTCTCAAAGGAATAAAACTTTACCCGGTGAACCACGCAAACTAAGACATAGTGGGCATCGTTTTCAATGGTAGCTTGTCCCAAGGGACACACAGCTGCCATGGTTTAAAGGAGCACAGACCTCCAGCCCAGGCAAGATCGGGACGACGGACAGTGCCTGTGACATTTTTCAGTATATTTCAGTGTGTGAGCAAAACATCTGCATGCAGACACATCTGCTTATAAATGACGAGTGGGTTTTGTCACATTCAGTCACTGTGTACACACACAAACACACTTTGTCATGTTATCACTGGGTCGAAACTTGAAACTGTCCATTACAGAATATCTAACCTCCAATGTGCCCTGGATGTGTTCGTGTGTGTGTGTGTGTGTGTGTGTGTCTTCATATGCCCATGAGCTGTGAACATATACTGACCAGATTTCACAAAGCTTTGGTGGTTGTTCAGTGCTGATTAGGACCAAAACAGTAATGTGTGTGCGTGTGAGAGAGAGAGAGAGAGAGAGAGAGAGAGGGAGAGACTGGACTACTGTTTTGGAGATTGAAGACAAGCCATCTTTCAAATGCCTGTTTACACTCTAACCTCTGTTTCCTCCTTTCTGTTCTCTTCCTCCTTGCCATCCTCTCCTTCTGAACCTCTAACCATATACCTCGTCTTTCTTGGTCCCTTTTTAACAGTTTCGCAGCTCCAATTGGACAACCATCTCTGGAAATGAAATTATGTTTTAAAATCTCGGGAGAGACAGGGACTAAGAGAAACAGCGTGTATATATAGACATATGCGTGTAGTCATGCATCCTTTGAGGCTGCCTAGCGACATATCCCAAAATTGATTTTCTAATTTTCTCATTTTTAGGCTAATGCTAGCCAGTACAATTAGCATATGCTGAAGCAATGGCATGAGCTCTGGACAGACTTTTCAAAGAGAGGGGGAGTTTTATTCTTGACAGATAATTGGCTGCAGTTGTGTCTTCATATTACATTACGCCTGTCAAGCGTTCTGTTCTAGTACGGCACATATACAGTACATATGCAGTTATAATGCTAACTGTGGCAGATTTGCCACTCAAAATTCATAGTCATTTTTGAAACAGTGGGTCTTTGATTTCACACAGAACTTAACAAAAGCAGTCTTGTCATTTCTATCTAATGGCCGTTAGTTTTGCCAGCTGAAGTGGTGACTGTCGCTGTCAGATTTTATCTGCTATAGCTAGCTAGCTTTTTGGCACAAAATTCCATCTCCGGGTGACTTTAAATTTTTTTTCCAGATGGTTTTAGAATTAAAACAAGTCTAAAAGCATATCAAAGGGTCTTAAATATGCACTTGATGGCTACATACAAAAGACTGAGGCTAAAACGTCCCCATCCTCACCAGATGATCCATAAAACATCGACAACATGTGTGCACCTTTGAACAGATAAACACACAGTTAATTCCATTCCTTATAAACCCCACACAAGCCGTCTAACTCTTTAGGTGCAGAGTATCGCTCTAACTAGAGAGCTGTTTAGCGAAGGTCCAGTAAGGATGTTAGCAGAATAGTTTTCGAATTGTAGAGCTGACATGTGTTTTAAGCAATGTAGTGTAACTATAACTAAAAGGCCTTTAGGATTATAGAGAAAAACTGGTAAACATTACAAAGTGGCAGTGATACATACTGTCAAAAACAAAAAGACCACAAGTATTACGTTCCCTTGTTGTCATCACCATGTACAATCCTGGTGTCAAATTAAATGATTCTGATCCTTCCTTTTGACCCTTTGTGTCCGTTGCTAATGTGCGTCACACTATAGCTAATTTTCCAAAAGATTAATGTTGTCACAGCCTCTCTCTCGAAGTGTGTGAGAGAAGTCAAGCAGGGAACACAATTGGACACAATTGTGCATTTTTCAGCTGTTTCAGGTCATTTGGAAAGTGTGGTTATTCAGTTGGGATTCAAATAACTGTACTGTAGGCCACGTGGATAATGGAATTATGCGTTCTCTCTAGTGTAGTCGTTGGGCCCCAAAGTGAAACTAGCAGGAGTGCTTGTGGTTGGTTCCCAACGTGAATGGGTAATTTCAACATTTATGACCAACAGTGAGCAGCGATTTTCATTCCACTTTCGTTCCCTTCTGCCTCTGATGCTCACTATATTGATTTTGTTCCTGCTGCCAGTCCCCTTTGCCTTCTAGGTGCTGCCTCAACATCACCACAGTGTGTTCTGTTTGTTGGCTGCCTTCAACATCGACTTTAAGCTCGTCACATTCAGGTCTGTCGACAAGCGCCCCTTAAGTGTACGCGCTTGTAGAAGACTCATTTAAATCTGTAGAATTACAATGTAGGATATTTGCTGTTAAAGCCACAACGCACTGGAACGCCCCTGGCGGACGACACAAAATCTGCTAAAAGATACTCAACTCTGTAACCACTGACTTAGTCTAGCATACACGTGTTTCAGACATGTGTTATAATTGTGACCTGCCCAGATGAAATCGACCTTTAAGCTAACTCTGGTGCAACACTTCAAATGGTAACATTCATGTTTCACATTGCACATGGTTCCTTTTCAACTAAAATAAGTAAATAAATAAATGTACTTGGTTAGCGTTTGATTGAATGCGCTGCCACTACTGCTGCAACTTAAAATCGAATTGCTTTTCCTCTTAACCCCTTTCAGTCCCGAGCCAAAAACTGTGCTGCCCCCCCTTCCATTTATGTGAATCTCAGAGTCTCGTATGAGCTGCAAGTGTGGATATATTGCCCTTTCTAAAACGCCAATAACCGTCGCCATTAGAAAATGTTCGATATAAGTGGCAGCATTCAAGATTTATGATGGATTACATTATGTGTAGAAGGTTAGGTTTGCCTCGAATGATTCTGTTGCAAAAATGTATTTTCTGAAGAATTCTGAAGGTGTCACACATGACAGCTCAATACAGAATCTCATCTGTGAAGTCAGTGAGGGGATTTTGGTGAGAGCGACCAAAACTCTTGGACTTACAACAACCTCATAACCTAATTCTAGTTGACAAAATGACGGTGACAGCAAGACTCCAGGTAATCACTGGAACGCTGGCTTTTCGCTGGGACCGATAGGGTTAAACTCAGCTGTGGAACACAAGTAATCCCCCCTTTCTCTCAAAAGAATCTTAAATTTAATCATGTCCTTCCATTAACTGATGCAGACTACACTGTCTTCTGTTTGGCATCTGTGCAGTTTTGTTCAGATTTGTTTCTTGTGAATTATGTGTTTCCTCCACCATGTGGATTTGCCTCTGAATACTAGTTGACACACTGCCTGCTGGCTTTTATCCACGCGTCTGAGCTCTCCCTTGGACATTTAAACCAACAGCTGCTGATGAGATGTGGATTCCTTACCCCAGACCTGTATAATTAGAGCCTCGAGAAGGGAGAAAACACACTGGAGCTGCTGGAAGTTTCTATGCTGCCCTTCCTCGAGTACGCTCTCCAGTGTTCACAGCCAAAGCAGCAAAATGCATAAATTACAACCGCTGACCAGGACTAGCAGTGACTTCACAGCAGTTTCTTTCCAGGAAAATTGGTTCTCCCTCAGCTCTGGTGGCACAGTGGAGCTGCATGAGTAGACGCTGATTCAGGTGGACTGTGATACGCAAATCAGCAGCAAAACAAAAGGAACGGGGGATGTATGTTTTAATGTCAAAATCAAGTTGTGCTCAGTCGCGCCTGTTGAATCACAACTCGGCTCTCTCATGCTGAAAACGTTGCTTTTTCTCTGCAAGCCATTTAGCTCACTCTGGGAGTTTGCTTCAATCATTTTTGCTGCTGTGTGCATCCCCCCTCAGGCAAAAGCAAATGGCATGCCATGCCTACTATCAGGACAGATAATAAAAATGAAAACCAAACATCGCCACTCTGCAGTCTTCATTCGGGGCAACAGAAGGAATGAATTCCCCTCCCAACACAGGAGGGAATACAAAATACAGAGGAGCCTCTTAGACTCCACCATTAAAAGTTCATTCCCCCTATTCTCCAACGCCCTTCATGGCTGTTTTTCAAGGCCCAGATGGTTCCAACATACTAGTGCTGAAGGCAGACAGACATGTCTAAACTTCTGTTCAAAAGAAGACCCACGATGCGGTCAGAGACTGACTCCATCATCACTATAGAAATGGAATCTCTCACGTACCTTTCAGCAATTGTCAGCGAGCGCAGCTGCTGAGCACTCAACAGTCAGGTCTGATGTCTATGTGAAGCCCCAGGTCTGCACATCTTCCCCTATAGACCAAGAGCTCAACTGTCAGGCCAATTGAGTCATTCCAATTCCAGAGGAAAACCTTCACCAACAACCTTAAATGGGATGAGAACATATCCCACTGAGACTGTTTTCCCTCAAAGCGAAAACCCTTTGTCTTTGTCTCAAACTTAGTTCTGCCACCTAACACATAATGTGTTTCCTACGGTACAGCAGTCGTTAAAGGAGATCAGCGGGGCCTGGATGTTTCAAAATGGCCTAATGAGTCCAAATGAATGTGGCGATGCCCCGACTTTTATCTAGCCCCGTCAGGATGAATTGTTGCAATTGTGGCGATCGCCTGACTTTTCCTCGAGTGCCATCATCAAGTCACTTTGTGCAGCGGTTCGGTTTATGACCAAATTCCTGCGAAACTAATGACATTCCTTTCAGTCTCAGCTCTCTTAGTGTTTAGTGCTAATTGGCAAATGTTTGCAAGCTAACACACTAATATGGTGAACATGTTAAGTATGTTTAACAGTATACCTGCTGTATTTTGTATTTTCTTCCCCTTCTTCCCTTCTCATTTCCATTATCGGAAACATTTTCTGACTTTACTCAGAAATGTCGAAGGGAACTTTTTGGACACAGATTGCGGCTGATTGGCTTCAAAATCCTTTGGCAGCAGGACTTGTTTATTAAAATCTGACCCAGGGTCATGGGTCATTTGCATTTTTGGAGAAGCTTCAGATGACATGTTTGAGCAGATAATGACAGAATTTAAATGTTCGTATGACTTACTCCTTTAGGGTAAGACTATGGTGGTTTTTCTTGAAACAAACACGACCACTTAAATGTCTCTTTGTCCAATTTTAGAACACCGCTAATGCTAATAATAAGCGTCCTTACACCTTCCGCTCCAGTTTAGATAGACTGTCTCCTCTTGCGGGGACAAGGTCCAGCATATTTTCCGCACTGGGGAGTGGCTCATTGGCTGTCTGCTGCCCTCCATCTAGAAACGGCATGACACCGGGGTGAGGGAAAGGGCAGGAAGGATTGCCAGTGACCCTATACATCTAGTTTACCATCTGTTCCAAAGCTTTCCATTGTGAGACGGTCAGTGATACCCAAAGTCGCCTGCACCACGCCACCACATCATTCAAGATAACCAGCTCTAACAAGACTCACCGCACACACCTCCTCGCTGTGCAGTTGAATTGTCTGTCTTAATGTCTGTTAATATTTAATACATTTGAATCTGCATGATTTCACAGTACCTACTGTCTGTACAACTCTGTGTAACCTCAGACTTGGCAAACTTTGGCACATTTTAGCCTCGGAAATATACAGTACAGTCTCCAATGTGCATTATTCATTTCATGCATCTCATTCTTTTTCATTGTGACTTATTTTATGGTGTGCTGGACCCATGCACTAATGAATACTCATTATGCTTCCTCCTAGAGCTACAGCTGTACTGTTTGCAAGACTGCTCAAATGCACATTTTTAATGAGGGCTGGATGAAGAGTTACATATACGTAGCCTCATGTTTTTTGAGTGTCTCACCTTTTAGTCAGACATGCACGCTCACCTTCGCGCCAGGTCCTGTTGACCTTATGCCATCTGTGTGCGGTGCCTCGCTCCACAAAGGTTAGTGAGGCAGATCCTTTCTGAGTGAGTTGGTCTGACCGTTCAGATTATGTCTAATCGGGCGGCAACAAAGCCACTAGTTATTAGGGATCATTGTAGAGAGACGGCATCAGTCGTTTCATCGAATGCCTCAAAACAACAGAAGCTTATATTTAAGTGACAAACACTCCTCGAGGCCCTAGTAATTATAACTCTTGTCCATCGAGCAAAGGTAGAACAGGAAGTCTGCAGAGGGTGGATGGCTGGATCAACAAATCATCAGACTTTGACGCCCGTTTCCTCTACAGACGATGTTGGTTTCTTTAAAGTTTAAACCATGACCACGATGGTTCCCTAAATATTGACTGTTACCACTAATTATAAAGGTCTTCCTCCCAAACCATGCTCTTAACCAAGTTGTTTATGTGCCTAAACCTTGCCAAACCTTAACCATAGCATTTTTATTTTTGCAACACTCATGTCAAGCTGTTTTCAAAGGCACTGACAGATGATGATGCCCTTAAGGTAATTCTGGAGGGATAGACAAACTATGTAAATACATGTATACTATGTAATTAAAACTATTTTGTTGTTTATTCTGGAGGCCTTTGAGAGACTTGGTTTGAGAGTATGAAAAAAGCGACCCGGGGGGGGGGCCTAAAACATCTCATTTTCAATTTTCTGCAGAGTGCGATGTGTTTGACCCTCTTGGGGGACAAAAAGGATCCATCCGAAGGACTCAATCATGTATCAATATTACATATGTATACGCGTATAGATTCACTGCACATTTATTTTCAACACTCATACCTTGCCATATCAATGCAATACATATATGCACAGTATATACTATTACTTCTTTCGTATCTACCGCTCTGAATGTCTGAATATCTATCTATCTATCTGTCTATCTGTCTATCTGTCTATCTGTCTATCTATCTATCTGTCTATCTGTCTATCTATCTATCTATCTATCTATCTATCTATCTATCTATCTGTCTGTCAGAACTGGTGTTGACAGATGACGAAGGCATAGGTGGCAATAGGCACCTAATTCATTGTTTATATCACATCCAAGACAAGGTAAGGAAATGTTTTTGTAACATTTTTAATCAGTATTTATTTATTTAGTCTTATTTAGACATTGATTACCCCTTTGATTTAAAAAAAAAACCTTTTCTTTCCATCGTGACCTCCCCGTCTCCCTCCGTCCGTCCTTCCTTCCTTCTTCTCTTCCATCCCCCAGAGAATTTCTCTCCACAACCAAACGGGGGCGACAAAGCGGCACTTTTCAACATCCGGAAAACACCCACCCCCCCCCCCCCCCCCCCCCAAAAAAACCAACAGCAACACTTGTATATTTTTACTCTTGCTCTCTTACGCACACTCTCTCTGTTACCCATCTCCTGTCTTGTTTTGCTCCTTTGCCTCCTCTTCTGTCTCTTAACACCTTCCCAAATGTTCATTTGCTCCTGCCAATAAAAACCAGTGATGCAAAAGATATGAGAGGAAAACAAGAAAACATGGCTAAAACACACACACACACACACACGCTTACAATGTGTTACCAACAAACACACATCTTCAAACTGCAACTACAATAAAAGAACAAGATAATCAAAAGATCTCTCTCTCACTCACTCAATGTGTGTGTGTGTGTGTGTGTGTGTGTGTGTCCGTGTCCGCGCGCGCGCGCGCGCGTCCCGTGGTGCTGAAGGAACAGCGCCCTTCACGTGGGGAATGAGAGCAGCTGAACGAAGCAGCCGGCTGCCTGTCCCATTCATTTCTATTGGTGTCTTATCTCCAACAGGACAGCTATTTCTTCTTTTATCTAGGACAGGAAACTATCTGGAATCTGGAAATACGTGCCGGTTTGAATATCAACACGCACGGAGGAAGGATATTTCTTAATTTATTTGTTGCCCATACCCCCCTCCCCTCTCTCTCTCTCTCTCTCTTTTCCTCTCTCTCTGGCTGCTCTGCGCTCTCTTGTGGACTCTCTTAAGACACTTTGGATAAAAGCCTCCGCAAGAAATGGCAGATTTCATGTCTCTTATCTATCCTTCCCTGGGCAGGTGGTGAGGTACATGAGGGAAACGAGCAAGTATTTTATTGCTAGAAGGGAGAAAAACAAGGCGCATCTGATCTTTTCTCCCCGTCTCTCCAGTTATTTCTGCCACCGAGCCAAAAGTGGGGTTTCTCTTTTCTGCTGCAATCACAGGAGCGGACTCTTTCCTCTACATATCCTCCTCTTCTTCTTTTTTTTCTTCTCCTCCATTGTTCTCTCCATTCTGTAGCCTGAAAGAAGGGAGCTCCAGCTCCTCTCTCCTCCTCCTCGTGTACTCCTCTTGGAGGAGAACCCAGAAGGAGCTGCGCAGGGCTTCGCGCTTTTCCCTCTCCCGCCCCTCCGGCGCAGCAAAAGAGGATTTCCAAAAGTGACTTCAGGTGGACTTTTCCTTGGTGTGATTTTGGCAGAGAGGTGCAGCTCGGGATCACATCCAGGGAAGAGAAGGAGCACGCCGACCTGCAAGGGACGTATCTGGAGGGAGAGAAAAGTGAAGGAGGACAGAGAACAGAGGGGGCATCGGAGCGGAGGAATGGAGAACACGCGTTGCCTCTTATTTCCAAAAATCTATTTTCGGATGGATTAGAACAACAAGAGCATAAAAGGGGAGAGAAACCTTGCATTTTACATGATCGACTTCTGTCTGGATATGGATTGGCTGCTTTCATTGATCAGCTGATTATCTGACTGACTCTCGGGCGTTATCACCCGGCAAACTTGGACTTGTGGGGGATTTAAGACCCCTGCACTGCAGCTGCTCTCTAACACGATGCTTCCGCAAACAGCACCTCAGGGCGGCGTAATCGATTGATAAATATATTGACGACACCAGCCTGCAAAGTGCAAATATGTTCTGCCCATTTCCCCCAGTTTGACGTTTAAAACAACGACGTATCCCGCAGTAAAACTTACAGAAAAACCTTATATATACTAGCAAATGTTTAAGTCGCTTTAGGAATAGTTACATGAATGTCAAATATATCATAAAAGTCAAAATATGAACTGAGTACCGCTGCTACATTAAAGCCCCTGTAGGAGTATTGCAGGGTACCACGCGGGCAAAACGCATCATAAGTACTATAATGATGACCATAAACTCACAACTGTGACTGTACAATTATTACAAGTGCTTCGCGGGATTCCAGTTTGGAGATTGGAAGTTATTTTTGGCTGCGCAAAGTAGAGCGACTCTTCCACACCACTGCCCGGACAGAGACGGAGACAGACGGAACGCAGAGGTCTGCCTACTCCTGCCTCTGTCTCACATCCCGTCCCTGAAAGAAAGGAGTGGGACAGACAGAGGGCGGAGGGGAGAAACGCCGCGAGAGGAGAGGGGAGAGGGGACGCGTAACTGCGGTTAACTGGAGCAGACTTGGCCCTTCCAACGTCTTGGAGAAGGTGGCAGAGAAGAGGAACGGGGTTTTATTCTGCCTGCAGCTGGCACGACCTTCCTGTTACAGGCTGTACATCTCTTTCATTTGATTTATTTATTTTTGGCAGAGAGAAGGAGAAGAACGGACCTCACCTATCCTTTCATTTACCTATCTCTCGTCCTGTCAGTTTGGAGAGCGGAGAAACTGGCAGCACCGAACCGAGGAGACCAGCAAGCAGCGCGCCAGACGTGGGATTATTTCAGCGACATTTGACATCTCCGTCCTGACAAGTTTCTGTCAGCTGCGTCGCTTGGCTTCAGGATTAGTTACTCCAAAACACCAGGTGAGGGGGACAGCCACGCTCCGATTCTCTGCGCGCATGTGTGACGAGTTGACTTCATGGGCTGTTTGTGTACGTGTAGTGTGCGTGCGTGCGTGCGTGCGTGCGTGCGTGTGTGCGTGAGAGAGGAAGAAAGAGCTATCTGCTCGACTGCGTGTGTGTGAGCGCGCTTGCCTAATCCGTGGGTGTGTGCGTGTGTGTGTGTGAGGTGAGAGACCGAGAGGCAGAGAGAGAGAGAGAGCGAGCTCGTGTGTGTGTGTGTGTGTGTGTCGTCTAATGGCACGCGTGTGTGTGTGTGTCCATGAATCAGCGAGTCGCTATACGCTTTGCTTTGACTGTTTTTGGTTCTTTGAACTATCTCTTCATGACATATTACGCGTGTGTATGGAGTACCACGAGTGCGCCAAAAGCGGTGGATCGTGAAAGACAGTCCCCCAAAGGAAGAGCAGAAGCGCTCAGCCAGGGAAGTAGTGTAGAAAAAAACACACCCAGAGTCAGCTAAAAATGCAGAAAATATGTTTTGGTTTTTTTTAATTAAGTTTGAATTTTGTTTTCATCTGCCTTGTGACGATCACTCTTCTTCCTTTTCCGCTTTAGACACGGGCTTATTATGAACAATGGGCCCCTGAGCACAGACATGTTAAAGGCCCCCCACTGCTCCCACATGGGAACAAGAAACCCAGACTGAAAGGGACTCAAACTACAAACAGCACAGCCACGTTTTGTTGCCTCTTTTTAAAAAGTCTTTCACCTTTTTCTAGTTGTTCTGCCTCGTTTTGTGGTTATTTTCGAGTGGTCATTCCGCATCTTTGCAGTTGCTTGATTAACATTCCAAACAGTAACATTAACAGTACCTTTCAACCAGAGGCTCTGGTGTAGGGGCCCCTGACCCCTTGGGCTCCTGGACCGTTCGGGCCCGTTCAGTAATCCATCCACGCCTTTACATAAACTGATCTGTGTACAAACTTAGACACACACTCTACTTGAATCGAAAAAAGCAGTGGACATGTGCGCCAAGAATTCCCTTGAGCCAGTTGGGGTGAGGCACCTTTGGGTGAAAGGGTGCCGTTTTGGTCCCACTGTATAATTTCCCCATTTGTTCACGTCTTCCCAAACACAGACGCCGTTTGTCTGAGTGCTTTACAGCCCAGCAGGTGCATTCTCTCCCTCCCTCCTGCTCTCTCCCTCCCACTCGCTCTTTTCGCTCTCCGTGAGTGTGTACAGAGAGAGACAGATTGTATGTGTGTGTTTGAATGCAAGGGCAATGACAGAAAGTGTGTGTTTGTAGTGTAATGGTGTGTGTGAGAGGAGAGGAGAGAGGAAGACAGAGTGGATGTGTGTGTGTGTGTGTGTGTCTGCTACAATGCAACACACACAGGGGAGGGATGCGTGGGGTTTAATTATCTCGGCCGTTTAGCAACAAGGTGCGCATCAATCGTCAGAATGGAGAAGGACAAAGCACCCATTGGAGGCTGCAGATGTGTGTGTGTGTGTGTGTGTGTGTGTGTGTGTGTGTGCGTGTTTGTTGATTTATAGTGTGAAGCCACTGTCGTATATATAGATCTGACCAGTAGGTAGATGGACTGGCAGCAGAATGCCTCCGTCACGCTGACCGACACCAGCCATCTATAACCAAGTTGTGTGTGTGTGTGTGTGTGTGTGTGTGTGTGTGTGTGTGTGTGTGTGTGTGGGCGGGGGGAGGGGAGGGTTTTTTTTAATCAGAATATGGTATTTTGTCAATTTAACGCGAAAGTAGGGGGGCGCTACTGAAACAAAAAAACATAAAATATATTTTCTCAGTTTTGGGTTTTCCTCAAAGGAGAACACAGGACAAGGGATTTACAGAGAAGATACTGTATGTGGAATCAGATCCCAGTTCGGGTTCGGGAGGCAGACATCATCTCCTCATTTAAGAATAGGCTAAAGACTTTTCTCTTTGATAAAGCTTATAGTGAGGGCTGGCTCAGGTGAACCTGAACCATCCCTTAGTTATGCTGCTATAGGCCTAGACTGTCGGGGGACTTCCCATGATGCACCTCTCTCTCTTCACCTCTGTCCTCCTCTCCATCCGTATGCATTCTCATCCCATAAATGCATGTCACTAACTTGACTTCTTCCCTCTCCCGGAGTTTTGTGCTTTGTCGTCCGTCTCTTCTTTCTTAGTGTCACTTTCAGCAGGTATTTCAGCGTCCGGAGATGTATCTGGATCTGTTACTATGACGACCTGCTGGGGCAGTGCTGTTGTGTCTATGGTGCAGGGGACGAGTGGCTCGGGTCCTGCTCGTTGGGCTCCACCTGGAGCTGCTCGGTTGTCCGTCTGGACCCGTCATCTTCCCTTATGCTTTACATCCCACACTTTTCAACATAATTACATATATATACAACAATTTTGCCATTGCCATCATAACCGTATATGTTATGATTTCTATGCTATGAATCTATTCTGTACTTACGACATCTATTGCATGTCTGTCCGTCCTGGGAGAGGGATCCCTCCTCTGTTGCTCTTCCTGAGGTTTCTATCATTTTTTTCCCCTTTTAAAAGGTTTTTTTTGGGTAGTTTTTCCTTAATCGAATCGAGGGTCTAAGGACAGAGGGTGTCGTATGTTACAGATTGTGAAGCCCTTTGAGGCAAATGGGATTTGTGATACTGGGCTATATAAATAAAATTGAATTGAATTGAATTGAATTGTATGTAGTGTATGCTGCAGCGGCCAAACAATTACTTCAGTTGGACCTTAAAGTATCAAAAGTAAAATACTTGTTCTGCAGAAAAATGGCCCATGTGACTGAAATATTATCACTATGCATGGATTCTTTGATTGTTGTCAGGGATGCATCAATCAAATGCATTGTACTGTTGGAGGTGGTTGAGGTGGAGCTAGGACTTTAAGTACAGGTAGGTGGCATTGATGCTGGCTGTGGTCTGTTGCGCCTGTAACACACAGACCCGGCAGTGATGTCAGCGGGTCCCGGAGTCCACCTGTACGTCACCGCAGCAAGGTGAGACGTTAAACCACTGGAGGTCAGCAAAAACGCGATTCAGGAGGTGTTCAGCGACAACAGGCTGAACGTGCCTGCCGTCAGAGAAGACGCCGATGACACGACAGGTAGACAGAGAGGAAGACGGGGAACAAGAGGAGAAATGTACTCACAGCAGGCAGGTAGGAAGAGGGTAGGAGATGGTGACAGATGACAGGGGATAAAAAAGGAGCATGAAGAGAGGAGGAGCATAGTGCAGAGGGAGTCACTGCTGTTCTCTCTATTATAATTGCTCCATGGTAAAACTAATTCATTGTGTCACCTGGTGCTCCTGTGGTATACTGAGTCCCTGCTAAGCCACTGTAAAGAAGTGAGCCAAATTTAAGAAGTTGCAGTAGTTTCTTCAAATGTTTTTAACCCCCCTGCCCATGTGATCATCTACTAAAAATCAGCTCAGAGTTGTGACTGTTGTGAAGCTGAATAATTGATATTTATTGGGGGAGGAGGATGAGGGGAAAGGAAAAGGGTTGCAGGTAGGGTGGAGTGGAGATGTAGTGAATTTAGAAGGGAGGGTAGATTTAGAGGCATGAGACCATAAATTGTGGAAGGGATGACGAGGCGCGCCGAGGCGCTGGAAATATACGAGAGGGGAAGGCTGGCCGAGAGGACAGCAGGATGAGAGAGGAAGAGGGCGAGAGAGATAGAGGGAGGATGCTATTGAAGAGCTATAAGCTGCATTACTGTAGATTTGAAGTATTGTAGAATCAGCCTGTTTGGACCAATTATTCTTACCGTGGTCTGGTTTATGGTCTCTTACTGGAAATCTCTGAGAAACTGACAAATGAAAACTTTCGGAAACCAAATACAAACGGTTTCCTAAATAGTGGGGCAGCAAGGGAGCGTTGCCTTCAAGGCAAAGTGTTGCTTACTGGTGTTTTACACCTCTTGGCCGTGCATGAAGCATTGCCTACCGAAAGCTACATGCTTGATACGTTTAACGTTAAAGTGTGTGCAGTTTACTTAACCACCTCAAGCCACCACTGTGCCGCTTTACACGAAACCTCAAAACATTCGGTTGAGAAAACGATCTCACCACAAGGTCCATTTAGTGGCTGCTCTGGAGCTTTGGATCACATCACATGATCTTCCTCGGCAGTGGGATTTTAGATGTTCACATAGTAACTTAGAATTGTCAAAACGAAGTTACAATTCTACAGTTTCATGGCAGATGGAAAACGCTACGTGCTGAAGAAGACCTTGTGATAAGATTGGAAGCTCCAGGACAACTCAAGCAATCAAACTTTATTTGTATAGCACCTTACGTACAGGTTAGTGCAATTCAAAGTGCTTTACGGATGACTGGCAAGCAAACAACTAAATGGTTCGGTTAGGGTGTTGTCTCGGCTGCCATTTCCAAGAAAGAACATTGAACGTCAGCGTTTTTGCAATTTTGCATTCATTGTTGGGTTTTTCTTTGACAGCTGACATTTACTGATATATGACTGTGTTTCGTGTCCACAATGATTAAGCTAAAATCCATTGAAATTAATTTGCGAAACATAAAACATGTGGTTCCCAATGGAAACGCAGCTGCTTTTCCTCCACTTCTTTAAACCTAGTGTCTTTACAGCTCTCTGGTTCTCTGAGGCTCTGATTATATGTCTTCTGTTTTACATAGAAACCTCTGATCAGTCGTATGCCGCCTGGCATGTGTGATACTATTATGGCTTGTGTATTGCAAAATTTCAAAGAGCAAGTTTGATCAAAGTGATGTCATACAATGAAGGAATTCTTACACTTCTGTGAAACTCTAGGACAATTTATTGCCATGCGTGCTGAAATGATCAAAGAGTCTTTATTTTTGTGTCATTTGAAAGAACTTGCTCAACGGCATTTTGGCAAGAGGCAGAAATACATTCAGCCCGATGGTTAATTGCATACTGAATATCTGAAAAGCACATTTTCATTGAGACTGACGGGAAGTGGCAAGGCCATGGAAGTCAAGATGTGTTTTCCACAACAGTTTGTCATTAGGTGTTTTACAGCAGGACGCATTCTGTTAGTTTGTTGCCTTTCTCCTTTTTGTCAAGACTTTTGAGAGCACAGCCATCTTGTTAGAATAAAACGTTTTACTGCTGTTAACGTACAAAACCGATCGGGGGTTCTGTGTTTACATTCAGCGTGAGCGTCCACATTGTGACCGGTCCATCGAACTTAACCAAAAAGTTTAACTTCTTTAACACGATGCACAGTATTTATAAAGTTTGCCTAGCTTTTTGCTAGGCTGCTGCTCTTTTTGCTTGGTTAATGTTGGTAGAGACAATGGTCTGAATATGATGTGTTTTAATAGAAGACTAGTTGGGTGGGAGTTGTTGGAAGACTAAAAAGTATTACTACTGCTAGTATTACAACAAATAATGGATAGTTATGGAAGTGTTGTGGTGCCTGTAGGTCAGTTCACGTCTCTGTGGAGGTCAGATTCAGCTCAGATAGGAGCCCCGCAGCTGATAAGGGTTCAGTGATTCAGTGTCTTGCTCATAGTCAGCAGGGTTCATGCCTGCTGACATGAGGGTTTGAAGATCATCCAGTTGAAGGTTGGTGTACTCTGCATGACGACCTCCAAGAGCGTGTGTGTGTGTGTGTGTGTGTGTGTGTGTGTGTGTGTGAGAGCTCTGACGTCGATTAATTGACCTCAACACAGACGTAAAAAGTTTTTGAAGATTGTCATGATTTAGGTATGGATGTGATTTGCTTTTAAGCCATTTGCTCCACCGGAACAACACACTTTCTGCCCTTCAGGCTCCGGTATTAACACATACTTCCAGAGAGCTGAAATGTCATTTAGTGGTTTAGTGTTTCTTCTCCCTGAAAGTAGACACCAGTGTCCCTCGCCGCATTACTCATCTTGCCGGTCACAGTGTCTGGACTGCAGCTATTAACTGTCCTTGTGTAAGACATTCTGGTCGCAGGCCTCTTCCTGGCGTGTCGTCACTTGACAAAAGAGGCAATATGCTTCAATGAGACCGGATACCGGAGTGAGACTACATTTTTCTTCTGCGTATTGGCTAGGAACAGTTGAAAAAACCTTGCCAACAGAGCGACCCCAACGTGTTACAGCTCGCTGCTGGCTTTTTGAAGTTACATTTGTTCTGATGGGACATAAACACTTGTCTGCATTTAAACCCCTCTGTCTAAAAAAAGCAATAGACCTTCACAGTGCATGCCCAGTACAATGGAGATTTTGTTGTCACAGTGCTGTAAAAGCTTTAATAAAAGATTTGTGTCAAAGAATTTATAGTTACACCTTGAAAGTACAAAACCTTTGAAAGCAGCAAGCTTATTTTATGGTATTTAAATTAGATAATTTTACAACCCAGGCAAGAAATTTGGGGGAGTCCAACAAACTCCATATGTTAAAAGAGGAAGTCGCTTGATGTTACTCTAAAGAACTGGGAGGATATGATTGTCTTTATACATTTTACATCATTCCCCTCCTTCTATCAATAGGGACGTGTTTAAATAGGGTAACAGCAGAAATAGAAAGTGTGTGTGTGTGTGTGTGTCTCTGTGTGTGCACATCTACATCACCTCATGAATTTGTAATGTTGCTCTTGTGTGCAAATGGAAGGAGGTCTTCTGGGGTTAAACAGAGCTGTTGCATCACACAACACACTAATTTATCAATTATAATAATTGAAGTGATGTTTGTGTGTGTGTGTGTGTGTGTTTGTGGCTTGGTGTTGGTGGGAGTGCAGGGGGAATTCTGCCCCCATCAAACTGAAACACACATCAGTAGTGATGGGAGCAGGGCCAGTCCTGTGCCTGTAAGGAACACATCACAGCTCAGCTAATCTGGACTCAACAGAGTGTGCACCCACACACACACACACACACACACACACACACACACACGCATATCAGAAGATATATCAAAAGATAGCCTACTACTCTCTGTCTTTCTTTGTCTTTCTCCAATTATAGTATATTAAATCATATTTAATGTTATTAAGTAAACATGTTTATATTGTACATACATATGTCAGACTGTCCTGACCAGAAAAACAGCAGTATTGGTCATTTGCTCGCAGCCATTTTCAACCATGTTAGTGGTGTGCCTCTCTGGATCGCAATGTTGATCAGAATCCCTATGGATCCCTAGCTAATGTTCAAGTTGGTCAGTCCACCACTTCGGTCCAGACTAAAACATTGGTAAGATGAATCCTACTGATGTTGGTGATCCCCTGACTCTTTTCTAGCAGCTCCAACAAATAACATTTTTCACTTATCCAGAGAAATACATAATGCCTAATTGCGAGACCAAAGACCCAGATTTGTGGTCCTTTATCCCAGTTGTGGCTTATCTCAACCACGACCACATTTCAGTCTCTCTCCTCATAGTTTTTGCTGCTAAAATTGACAAAAAGCACTGCTGGTGTGTCTTTGTCCTACACGATGGGTGCACCATTTAGGCATGAGGACTTGTCGCATCTGACCAGTCAGTTGTGTTGACACTATTTCAGAAAAGTCCACCCATCCATCCATCTTCTTCCGCCTATCTGGGGCCGGATCGCGGGGGCAGCAGTCTGAGCAGAGACGCCCAGACTTCCCTCTCCCCAGACACTCCCTCCAGCTCTTCCGGGGGAATACCGAGGCGTTCCCAGGCCAGCCGAGAGACATAGTACCTCCAGCGTGTCCTAGGTCTTCCAGAAAAGTGATTGATTCGGCTCTACGGTCACTCTATCACTATTTGTTGAATAGATACCTCAGAGGACAAACTCCTTGATTTCATAGGCATCAGTTATGTTATGTAACTAATTTTTAAAAGCCTTTTACTGTGACAGTATTCTGCTGTACTATATAAGAAGAGTAAATATTCAGCATTTCAATAGTAATTCTACACACTGCTGAAGCACTCGCTTGTAAATGGAATAACATAAAAGATATATAGTAAAAGAAGTAGAACAATAAACTGTAAGCATCTGTTTTGCTTTTATCCCTAAGTCTCTATTTATTTTCCTTTTCTTTTTCTTATCTTCTTGCCCCTCACCCCTCCTCCTCCTCCTCCTCGCTGTGACTCTCCAGTTCACCCTTCAGCACATCTACCAGTGTGCGTAGCCTATCCTTAGTTGACTTAACATGGTCTGACAGGCCAATCCCTATGGATTCTGATCAAATAGAGCAATAGTGTACACAGCAGCAACAGTGCAGCCCCATCCTGCTAAAACAGCAGCCATAATATGGCAAAGATCAGCGTCCTGCAAAACTGATCCGACACGTTTATCTGCTGATTCTACTTTGTTACCCACCAGATTTTGAAAGACGTGGTTAGGCCGGTGTGTAGCTCATGACATGTGTGCGTTACAGGTAACACACATCAGCACACAATGCAGAGCTTGGGAATAGAATAACACAACACTTTTGCTTTTCACATTTGATCAGTATGGTATATACTGTATACTGTACGTGACATCACTGCCAACCATTTTCCAAAGCATGCTAATAGAGTTTTGGATTCAAGGGTTTTCCCACCTCTCAGGCAGCTACTGTGATCAACTTGCAAACACTTGAAACTTGCTGGAGATCAGCTGTGTCTGCTAATGCAGTTGTGAGTAAACGGTGCACTCAAGGATGCTCCGACATTTGATGCCTTAAGATTGATAGGCTAATCAGTCCTAGCAGATGAACAATAAGGGAACACGGACCTTGTGAAAACCATAATGTGTATTCAGCCAGTTTTTAACGAAAAAGGTTGCTGCTCGAAAAACTTTAAAATTAGGGTTTACATGACAGAAAGTGCAGGGACTTGATCGGAGCCTAACATACATTTATTTCACTATTAATTAAAAGATATCTTGAAGAAAAGTGTTTTTGATCACATGTTTTATTTAGAAGTTTACAGGCACACATTCCACACCAGTTGCTGGTGATAATGCACCAATTTTTGCCAACCGCCATAAAATGAAGAAGAAGCATACAGTAACACTCAGATGTCGGAGTGCCCCTGAACACAGCAACAGGAAGAGGTTCCAGATCAGTCCCTGCACTAACTGCTTGTAAAAATTGTTTTAATTTGAGCACTAAGCTTCCGCTTTTATGAATCATCCATCGCAAGCAAAAATTGACTGGATGTTAAATCTTGGATTTTAACACTAGGCTGCCTGGAAGGTAGGGAACCTAATGAAAACATCATGTCCTGGTTTGTAAAATGTTTGGTAAATTGTTGGAAAATGGTAGTACTTCCGTTTGAGCAGGCCAGTACATTTCTTAACTGCTTCACCTTGCTTGAGTTTCTGTCCCGTTTTTGAAAAAATTGCCTGTTTTCAAACAGCGGTGGCCATGCAAGAACCAACAGCATGTAAGTTTTCAAGAATTCCCCCACTGAGTAGTACTTCCTTTAAGGAGTCTTTCATGCCCTAAACAAGTAATTTTTGTCTTTCTGCTGGTCTACACGGTCAAATCCACCTTTCTCTCTAGCCCTGATCCAGGGCAAAATACTACGTATCATGGTCCTGCATTAAGTCGGACAATTTCATTCATATGTCGACTCATAAAATGTACCACCGGTGTACCATCTATCTGAAACAGGGCTAGGGCTCCTCCTGCTCGCGCTGCCTGTTGCTGTCAGAATGATTCAAAATATTTCAAAAGGGTTGAGGCGCTGCACACTTTTTAAACCTTATTTTAGAAACTTTCGTGATAGCAAATCATTCCAAATAAAAAGGCTCATGGGAAAGTGAGGCCACAGGTCATCGATGTTAAAGTCAAAGTCAAGGGGCAGGTCTTTTTGGATTTTCGAAGTCGAGTCTAAAGATGCCCAATTTGTGACTCAACAGATCCACATCTCTGTTTCCAGTTTTTTGTTTTTTTTTAAAGTGAGACCATGTAACTCTTGGAAGAAAAAAATAATTGCAATCTTCCTCTTACGAATGAAAAGAAATTAACAAGCATAAAACATAAAACACACCCTTTCTGAATGAATCGCACCCTAAGGGAATGCTGCTACTTGGTCTGGCACGAGCAGTAGCTTACGTTAGCAAGCTTCAGATACTAATGTATTCATAATAATAATAATAATAATAATGCATTTTTCCAAACAGTCAAGGACACAGTACATGGGTTAAAAACAAGGAAACATAATAAAAAATACGACAAAATTTAAAAAGAAAACGTGGTGGTCTAAGAGGTGTAGGACAGTCTGAACAGGTGAGTTTTGAGTCTGGATTTGAACGGTGGAGGAGAGTCTGTGCTCCCAATGGTGACAAGGCGGGCAGGGAGGACAGTGAGATGGAGGAGGAGGAGGAGCGAAGTGAGCGAGAGGGAGGGGCGATGTGAAGGAGGTCTGACGTGTATGGTAGGGGCCAGGTTATGGAAAGCTTTGAAGGTGGTGAGGAGAATTTTGAAGTTGATGCGATGCTTTATGGGGAGCCCAGGAAGTTCTTGTAGGACAGGGGTGATGGGATGAGTAATGGGGGTCCGAGCAATGATGCGGGCTGCAGAATTCTGGGGGGATTTATTTGGGAGACCAAAGACGAGAGAGTTGCAGCAGTCTCTTACTGACATTACTGAGTCAGTTCACCGACTTTATTACTCTTCTCTGCATGTGTGTGCTACTCTTACGCTACGTTTTACTATTCATCATTATCCAGTGAAGCGTACAAAGTCTCGTTTTGCTGCTTCAGTCCCGTCAGGATTGACTTGAAGTGGTTGCACTGGTGTTGGCGCACTGTGGTTACTTTGCTGTTTAATTGATCCCACTTAGCATACTGTCGTTGTTAGGCCGGTTTCAGTATAAAAAAAACAACAAAAAACATCACATCATTCAACTTGTACAGCTGCTCAACTACTACACCGGTTTCTTTGTAGGACTGAAGCTCATCACCTGGGCCGAACACGCCTCAGTTTGCTGTCGCAAGACCTTACGCACGGTTGTACTTCTTGTCAGACGTCTTCGCTGTTTCAGTGAGAGCTGCCAAGGCACGGCTCGGATCAAAGACATCTACAACTAAATTTAAAAGAACAGGGATTATACGTGTCGCAGCCAGTTTAAATGGCTTCAAATCAACAGCGGAGCAATTAAGGCCAACAGGCACGACACCGTCACAGCCAGTTAAGTGCCAATGTTAGTACATTTACTTATTTAAAAATCAAGCTCATTTGACGTGAGAGCCCAAAGGGTCTGTGTGTCAAGCCAGCCATTTCTTTCCAAATGTTGTTGCACACAGCCATTTATAGCTTTGATATATCTTTCCTATTTTTTTCTAATACTGTAAGAGGACAATCTCCCATATTCGACTATTGGGACAAAATGATGTTCCATATTTTTTGTAATGGGGTTAATCCAGTTCTATGGATGATATTTTTCTAGAAGAGCAATGACACAAATTCTTTTACATAGCCTGCTGACTGTATTTCTCCACGAAGACATTCAGAACTGTGTGAATCCTCTGTGTGTGTGTGTGTGTGTGTGTGTGTGTGTGTGTGTGTAGGCTTTAAAACAACAGGTTAACCTGTTTGTCCTCGGGGGACTCTTTCGTTTGCAGTCCCCTCACTGCAACAGAAAATCGAACCGTGCGTGTGTGTGTGTGTATGTGTGTGCCTGCGAAAAACCGAAACAATGGAGGCTTCTTCTTTGCCCCGAGAGTCCTGCTCTCCATCTCCCTTCCCTTCCCTCCCTCCCTCTCTCCTTCTCCTCTCTCTCCATTTATCTCCGTCAGCCTCTCTACATAGCGGCCACGGCTTTATTAATGGAGGGGAGGGCTACAACACAGCTTCTAGTTTCATTGGACCGGAGTGGAAACTATCAGGGGGGGTTTGCGGGTGCTACGGTTTGCATGACGGGGAAAAATAGGAATAGATTAATTTGATGATACTGAAATTTGCCTTTTTTAGCAATCACGACTGAATGTGATTATTGGCTCTAGGCCGCGGCACGTTGCGGCCGGACAAACGGACAATTTGGAAAACAAGTTTCTCCGCGCAGCTACATTGTGTTTGACTGCAGCTGGAACATTATAATGCCGAGCTGCACCTCCCCCTCGGCCGGAGAGTCCACGCTGGCGCTGACTCCGGCGACACTGACAGTGCCACAGTCTGAATAAAAGCTGGAACACTTTTGCTCAAATTGTCTCTTTCCTTGCCAGAAGGTGCTCTCGGCGCTCCGGCTGCCAGTTTATGATTTTCAGGGATAAAAGGTCTCATATCAGTGGGTTACAGAACTGAATGTGTGTCTCTGACCATGAAAGATCTGATTATTGGGTCTTTTAAACAGTAAACAAATTGAGGCCAGATCCATGCAAACACCACAGTCGGATTATAACACTGACGTTAAGCCCTCAGTTAGTGGAAGTATAATATGTGCTGATTTTGCGGGCAGCTGTCGGAGGTGTGCGGCACCTGAGGGAGTTTGCCGATGCTTTAAAAAGGTAGAAGATTCACCTGGCGAGGTGGGACTGTGCTGTGATCCTTCTGATCTCCACGGCATACCTTTTGTGCCAGCCCATGTGCTCTAGTGCAAGCCTCTGTGACTGTGCCACTGCGGCTTGTGCACAGACCCCGGCACGTGCCCGCTGACACTGCTGCTAGCCACGCTTATCGCACCCATAGGAAATGTTCCATGCGAGCCATGTTTGTTGGTAGAATAAATTCATTGTGGGTCAGTCTTGTCACCGGATCTGTTGACGTTAATACAAAGATAGAATACAGCTAGCCTTGTTCTGCGACAAGCACAGTATTAGAGGAGATAGGTATGTGTTTTTAAGTTGTTTTAGAATCCATACATTGTTGAAAGGGGTGGCACAGTGTTGCAATGATTAGCGCTGTCACCTCACAAGGCCCTTGGTTAGTTTCCTCCACCAGCTTCATGTGGAATTTGCATGTTCTCCCTGCGTCCATATGGGTTTCCTCTGAGTCCTCCAGTTGCCTCCCACGGTCCAAAGACAAGCGGGTTTGGTGAACTGGAGAGTCTAAATTACCCGTCGGGGTGAAAAACAACCTTCAAAAGTACCAAAGAGATGTAAACAAACCAGTGCGAAAAACAAAGGTAGCACTGCTCTAATCGAAAGAATGTGGCCCCTCTCCTGCATTATTCATTAAATGTACTTCAGCCGTTTCTGAGAACGAGCATGTTTGTTTTCTCAGCGAGAATCTACACGATTAGGAAGAAGAAACGTAAATCAGTGTTTAAACTGAAGCTGGTGGCTCCCTGGAATGAATAAGGCTGTCCTCTCTGGTAATGAGTGGTACCTTGACTTGAGGTAGACTCGTCTCATTATGTTTGGGATTGGATTTGCTTGCCAACATTTTTGAGCTGGGGCTTTGGCTGGGCTGCGTTGACAGTGGCCCTCCAAAACAATGCACATTCATGCAGCGTTGTCCTATTGGGACTGGATAGAAGTATCAGAACTTGAGGTGCAGTCAGACTGAACGTAAAAGTGAATTTTCGCAGGCAGGGGAATTGCACATCAAATCGATAGCAACGTGCGAGGGGACACGAACGCACGCACGTTCTGCTCTGGCAGTGCAAACTCAGGCAAGACCCGCCGGTGCCAGATGTGGGAAAAGAGTTTCACCAACAATTTCCCTTCACTGGTTGCAAGAAGAAAAGGAAAGGGGTCTGTGGGAAAATAACTGTAAATAAAAAAAAGAGCTGAAACATAATTAGCTGTCACAGAAAAATATTGTACCCTGTCACAGGCCTACGACTATCGTTCGCCTTTTTATTAGCTGTGACCGTGATCTTACTCCGACCGTAACCATGCCATAATTGCCATTCACAGGCATTGTAGAGAGCAAGATTTGTCCAAAACGTTGGCGGTGGTTATGAAACCTCCGTGAGGCTGTACCTGGGAACAGCTGCGCTTTGAGCTAAACGCAGATGTCAGCATGCTAACGTGCTCACAGTGACAATGCTAATATGTGGCTTTTGAGCATTGAAATTGTTCCACGCTCACGATCTTAGTTTAGCGTGTTAGCATCCTAACATTTGCTTAATATGCACTAAACAGTGCAGAGGGCAGTCGCCCGGATCGACATTCGTGCCCGGCGATAGGATTTGTTCGCAGTACCCATCGCTGACCGTGATGGTCCATTGGGATCGTGAAACGCCATGATGGAAACGTTTTTGTTTTTTTTTGTTTTTTCCCCAGTAATTTCACTTGTTTCCTTGCTTTCTCTTCATTTACCCCTTTGTGTCTACTCACTGGAACTGATTTTGATTAGCAGTGTGTGTGAGTGCAGCTCGCACATTAAAACAAAGGCAGGGGAAGGAAGGAGGATGGGCGGGGG
>CM022490.1:6789475-6807062 GCA_011952105.1 Coreoperca whiteheadi
GGGGGGGGGGCGAGAAAGAGAGTTAAAAAAGAGAACCTGGCAACTGAGCCCAAACCTGTTTATGTAAACATTAATCTGGCTAAACTGCTGATAGATTGGCTTTACAAACACACACACACACACAGAAGCGAGGTAATAGCTTCAATCCCACCTCTCTCAACAGATATACTCCCATGACTACGACACACAGGGAGAAGCGAGGCTGCTCGTAATTAAGTTCTACATGTGCAAATCCAGTTGTGAAGCATTGCTTATGAGATCGGCTGTATAATCACATCGCCCCGAAAGGGAGAGACCGCTTACTTAGCATTTAAATAGGTTCCTTCCCCCGGCAACTTGTGTGTGTGCGCATCACAAATATTGCACTGCACTGTATTTCATTGTGCGTGTCTCTTTGTGGAAGAGGAAAGAGTGTACACGCGTGTGAGCGACGGCGTGTTTGCACAATACACACCGGCATGTGTGTGTGTGTGTGTGTGTGTGTGTGTGTGTGTGTGTGTGCGCGCAATACATCTTGCCTGCACATTATTTCTTAGGGGTCCCAGTGGAACACTGTAGTGTCAATAGAGCAGGTTTTAAAAGGGAAGCAGAGGGAATATCAGAGAAAATGAACTCTCTGTGTGTGTGTGTGTGTGTGTGTGTGTGTGTGTGTGTGTGTGCGTGTTTGCTCTGCTCACACGAAGACCACAGAAGAAAACAGGAAACTCCTTTTAAACCTTTGCTTTTTAAGGTTAAGAGTCCGTGTTCAATTCAACGTATAGGGACTTCATTCCTGTCGATTAGCTGTTCGTAGAAAGCAAAGTGAAACACCGTGTTGTTTGTTTTGGTGTGTTTCCCACTGGGGATATTGCTAAGGCGGTCAACTTCACGGAGGCATTGTTAGTGAAATGAAACATAATGTCAGCCTGTGTCCTGGAGCTCATCTGGTCTACTCACGCTCAGGGACATTGGCTTCTGATACGCAACAGTTCTATTTTCTTCTCTCCCCGTTTATTTCACTGAGTCTGCAGTGCAAAGTGAGCTGGCACCGTTCCCTTCTGAAGCCGGGGAGATCTTTGGAAATGGATTACCTAATGGGTTTTCCAGTGTTGTACAGTCCTTACCCTTGTCAATCGGTGGAAATGGTCCTATTTGACGTTTTCTAGCTTTTTTGAACAGTACAGTTTGTTGTGCAGCACGATGACTTGAGTGGAAGAACCGATCACAGCTCTGACTCCATCTGGCTTTGGGAAACTGCCGAGTATGGATCTTCAAGAGTGAGCGTCGCACTAGAAAATACATTATCATTAACAGTATTTATTCATTACCTTTACTTATCTCACTCAACACTCTGTTTGCATTAATGTAAAGGTACCCACTTACTGCCAGGGGCGGGACAGGAATATATTTGTGGATTGTGGGCCAGATCTCTCTTTAGGGCCCCCCTCTAAAGATAGATACCATATCGATATATCATATTAACTCAATATCAGGTATGCCCACATTCTGTCATGGTACAAATGGAACAAACATTTTACCATTTGAGTGGTGTTAAGAAGCTGATGAGACCAGTTCACGACGTTTTGAAGAAACATACATGTGCTAAATCTGGTAAAAATACAGCGCATACACACACACACACACACACACACACAGCATAACGAGGAAAAGTTGTTAATTAATGTGCCCGGCAAGTCGTTAAAAGTTGATAACACATATTTCAGAATAGGTCACTGTCAACATATTTCATTGAATAACCACTCGTAGGCCTGAACCTTTTTATGGATATATAAAGGCATGCACAGCACTTACCTAGGGTTAGGAAAATACCGTGGTGTTGGTTTATTAATACAGAAACACAAGACACAACGTGTTTCCTGTCTTAACATTTAACTGAAACCATGATCCCTTTTCCCAAACCTTCACCAAAGTGTTTTTGTTGTCTTGACCTAACAACACAGGACTATGTCCCCGGACTTCAGTGAACACCCACCATTTACCCCGGTCACCCCCCTACAAACTCTGTGTGGTACAAACACGGAGCTCTTCCTTTCCTCCTGTGATTGCTTACATTTTCTACACTGCAAGCTTGTCCTTGGCACTAAGACTAGATGGAACAGCCCCAACAGGCAACACAGACATCAAACTGAGCTATTAGTATTTTTCCTTCTAGTAGCTGGCTGGTTAATGAGCAAAGGCTTTGATTTGGAACTGGTTCCAAACTCGACTTATTTAAAGAACCGGCCTTTTTTTTCCCTCCGCTTATCGGTTTCTGGAAGCAAAATTTGGACCGGACATGTTTATTCTACAACTCTGCTTATACATGGTGTTAACAGCTAGAGTTCATTTGAAATTTTTGGCCATAATGTCACAAACTTTGACAAAAAAACCAACAAAAAAACGTTGCTCAAGGTCTTTAAGTTGCGCAGTCTCTCTCACAGACTCAAAGCAACAAAATGAAATTTGAGGATGGGTAAAAGTCTCTCTTCTTTTCTTGGACGTTTTTTACCAGATCAAACTGCAGACTGTATCTGTTTCCATTAGTAGAAATGCCGCAGCTCAAGTGACATACCTCCATGACCGCTGAACAAACTTCATCAGCTGAGGAAGACTGTGAGATGCAGTTGAAATCTCTAGAAGATGGTAGTAAGGCGGCTTTGAGTTGGGTTTTTTGTCAAAATACTGTTTCCAAGTGCAATAATGAACATTCATGCTTCGCAAACTTTAAGGTGCAAGTGATGTTTCCATACAACCGAAATGGTCTTACTTCGCGTGTTGATGTGTTGGAGTTTTAATGTTGGCGCAAAATGCAGTAAGCGCCCGTCACGTCATCATCCTTGCTGCCTCAAACACATCTTCGTTTCATTAAAATGTAGTACTGTGATCATCGACATTATTAAGGAAGAAACATCATTGTCTGTGGTGTGCATGTTACAGCCAAAGGTGTTCAGGGAGCTGATTGAATTTAAATTAACTGTTGTGGGACACTCACAGTGTTTGCACTCGGATGATGAGGATTTTTCTGTGCTTTTGGGCACATTTGTCATGCCATACGTACACTTTTATAGCAACACAGTAATGCTTCATGGGAAACGTCACCAAATGTATTCCATTCCATTGCAAATGTAATGTCTGCTGGTAGGAACACCATTTCTGTGGATACAAATACCACTCCTTCGCTTGGGCTCGTCCAACTTTCGCTAATGGGTCAAAATCATCATGTTATGGATGGTTTCACAAAACACAAATAAATCTGTGTATTATTTTTTGTCCCGCCTCAAAATCCAAAACAAAACCAGCTTATTTCATATAACGAGCATAATCGTTCTATAAATAATAATAACGATGTCAGCCTCTACCCCATTATAATATTACATCAGTCCTTCTATAATCTCTACAAACCGATATCCACATATAAATGCAGCATCTGTAGGCAAGGGACAAGATTTCTGGATAGGAAGCGTTCTGGTTTTCTTTTGTAGTTCCGAGCAGTATTGACCAATCACGTTTGAGTGGGCTATGGTTGCATGCAGGGAAATGGTCCATGTGGAGAGCAAAAGATGCATTGGCTGAAATGCAATCTGGGAACCCTCCAGCTATAGTCTGATGATGATTTAGCTTTTTTTTTTATCGGTCTTAGAACCTTGGAGATGAGCTTTTTATTAGCTTTATGTGTGTATATATATATATATATATATATATATATATAGTATATCTCATGATGAATGGCCATATAGGCAAAAATAAGCCAATCCAGTGGCTTGTAGGCCAGGTGCTGGATTGCAGGATTTGTCCTAGAAAACGATAATCTACTTTTCTCCTTTTGTCAGGGCAGCTGCTCGTTGATTAATTGTCAATTGTGACGTTTCTATGTTTCTATTTGTTTCTCTGACAAAACAATTTCTCCGCAAGGAGCTTTCAAACTGTGCAATAGACAGTTGACAGTTCAGTGGGTCATGAAACTCATAAATGGCAAATGGGGAACTAGCAATCTCCCCCTCAAGTAAGTGAAACAAAAGCCTCCTCGCAAAAGGAGATTATTATATGATCATAATGACAACCTGCCAGTCCTTTTTATCCCCTTCATTTAATCCAATATGAAATAAAATGTCAATAAGTAACAGGGAGTGGGAGAGCAGCCATTTATTATTCATAAATGTCTCATGTTATCAGAGAAACATGCTGCAACATTGACTTATGACTCTTGAACATTGAGAGGAAGAGACAGAGGGAGCAAATGACAGTGATGTCTGCTCGTAGTGAAAATGGAACCAAACCTAAAGTCTTGCAGGTTTACACGTTTTGCAGAGATTTTGTTTTGAAAATCTATATTTGAGTTATTCCTTTAAAGACTAACAGGGTATGTTGATGTGAAGACATTTCAGAGTTACTTTGACAGAGTTTTGGCAATACGAGTTGAAATGTCTGTATCCCTGAAGATAGTTTTGGGGTATAAAAAAACAAGGATTCTCAGCATTGTTCTGAGTCCTTTACAGTCAGGAAATAAATAGAAGAAAGAAGCGTTGAAATGGACATGTATCTATCATTTCATTCATGCATTGTACGTGTAATTCCATTCAGCTCAATTCCAAATGATTGGTGAACATTGTCTATTCCTGAAGGGAGGAGAGAGGTCCAGATAGCAATTTTGCCTACAATTGATGAACTTTATTCAGTGGGTCCAAAGTGAAGCTAGATACCCTAAAGTGTCCGAAACTGACAATGAAAATAGTCTAAATCAATTCTATGTCCTTGGCCATTTAAGGGTTAATGTCCTCATGATCATACTTGGATTTTATTTAATTTATTCACGATTTGATTCACCTTTACAAATATTTTAAGACCCTGGTATATGAGATGGAGGGAGAAGAGGGAGTGAAATAGTAAAAAAGAGGGAACAATTGAGAGGATCAGGGTTGCTCCCTGTGTGTAGGTGATAAATCATATCGCCATTTGGACTCCTTCTCCTTTTTACTTCTTCTACCTGTCTCTTATTTCACACTGCTCTTTCCCCTCCAGTCCTCTCTTTCCTGACCCTGATCTTTTCCCTTTTTTTCCCCTCCGTCTGTTCCTTTTTCTCTCCATACCATACCATCCCTCACTTTCTTTTTTAGCCTTCCATTTTTTCCTTCCTCCTTTCTCTTTCTTATTATTGACCTTAGCTGACATCTAGTTCAGTACGCGCGCACACACACACACACACACACACACACACCAAACTATGCCCATGCCCATGCCCATGCACACACACAACTTACCTTGTGTCATAATTCTGTCAGGTTGCCCTTACAGTACCCATTACACTTCACTTGTAGGTGTGTACGTGTGTTTGTGTGTGTGTGTGTGTGGGAGAAAGGAGCTGTCATTTGTGTGCTCATAAGTCATACGATTGTCTGCTTTTGTGGGCCTACATGTCTGTGAGTGTGTGTGCCTGGGTCAAAGGACAGCTAACACAATGCTGCCAATTAAAGGTGCATTTGGTATAGCATTGACCTCCGCCCTGCGCGTGGCTTCACCCACAGTGCGGCCCTCGCTCGCTGAAGGTGCGACCTACAGGCGGCAGACGAGGAATTATGAACTGGCTCGTCCTCTTCCACTTGTTCATACTTTTTAAATGGAGTTGACAGAGTAATCCCACACGTTCAGCTAAGAACGGAGTCCGTGTCTGGCTTTGAAAATGTGAATAACTTCTCTTTAAGCTTAACTTACTACGTTTTACAGCACTATCGTATAACAATGAACGTTACTTAATTCCTTAATTTTACTCCATGGCAAGGGGTAATGCTGACAATTTTCGACTTTGGTGACTCCCCAGTGGTTAGCATTAAAAAAACCAGACAGCAATGTACCTTCACCTTCATTCATAACTATTGTGACTGACTAGGCTAGCACATCCCCAGCACCACCTTTTTTCGTGGGGGCGTGCAGATGAACTTTGCTGCGCTACTTTCTGGCGTGACCAGGCCATAAATCAGTGAACGTTAAAGGCTCCAGTTATCTCACTGGTAAAAATTACTTAACCATATGATGGTGTGAACACAGCTTGAGAAGAAGTCATGGTATGAGTAGGATTATACATTGGGAGTGTCCTAAAAAACACAATAACAGACTCGCCAGAGGAAATGTCAATTTGCTCGGGACACCTTGTTATGTCACTAACATTGCAGGAAATGGCAAAAAAAAAAAAAAGTACCATTGGTTTCCCTGAGTTAAGTATGAAGTTTCCAAGTTGAGGAAGTCTAATTATCCTTAAATCATTTTACCTGCACAAACCATACCTTATTCCTGTGGGTAAATTGGGATGTAGCAGCAGAAAATAGCACGAGGATACTACAGAAAATATGGTTTTTAAAACAGTGAGAATAATGCCACCGACAGACTTGCTAAACAATAATACACAGTTGTGCAACACTATTCTTGCTTAATATTCTGTGCACTCCACAGAGATATTTTTATGAATGAACCATTATAAGCAAATGGATTATGTGTGCCTTACATCCATTAAACGCAGCCCTGCCCTGCTCGCCTGCTGGATACACATCGTTACCTTTGCTCCTGCTCTATGTTCTTTATGTTTTTAACTTTGTAATGATGAAAAGGAAAGCCCCTTCTCTCTGCAGGAGGTCGCCATCATTCTCTTCAGACTGCTTCCTGGCTGATAATGACAGAGCAGAAAGTACAGCCTGTCACCGCCTGATCCTCCCTTGAGAAGAGCAATAAGGGAAGGGAAAATATAAAAAGCAACATGACTGAAAGGGCAATTTGCAAAGATGTGTTTTCTCTTTTTTCTCAGCATGTGGAAAAAATAATTTTACCTTGTCAGTGACTCTAGGACTTTTATTGTGCCTTTTGAGGTCTTATTTTTGTAGACATTTGAGTGGAGGGAAGGTTTTTTTTTCTTTTTGTCTTTTTTTTTTTTTTTTTTTTTTTTTTTTTTCAAGACGTTCCTGCTTTTTAGTGTGTGGAAGTGTACAGTGGGTAGTGGCGGGAGAGCTAGGGAGGTGAGAGAAGCGAGACAACACCGAGATATAACAGGACAGGCCATTGGTTGTAAGTGCCAAAGAGGATCCTGCCTTCCCTGTTTACTCACTGTGTCAGGGAGAAAATTACTAACATCCCGACTACAACTCTTCATTTGCTAAACAGATGCTGCTCAATGCCAAATGGGTCATTACACCAACTAAACTGTGTGTGAGTCTGCGTGTGCTCGTGTGTGTGTGTTTGTGTGTGCTACTCTGTGCTGTTGTATGTTTTATTTTGCAGACTGTGTGTGGGTATGTATTATGAACTAGTATGTTGCATTGATGAGGACATATGGTGTTTCCATATGGGGGTGTCACGCTTTGTGAAGTCTCAATGCTGCGATTGCTAGTTGATGTGTTTCTTCTGCTAATGTCTCTCTCCCACTCCATGTTGTTGTTTTATTATTGCTTTTGTTCCCGTTAATTTCTTATTTGTAGAATCAGGAGCTAACTGTTATGGGATTTTTTTTTCTTGCTCTAGGGGCTTGCTTTTAAAGAACAGGAAACAAGTTGGATCAGCCAGTTGGAGCCCATTCTTGCTAACATCATTTGGGTTTAGTATTGACACATCAGTGAGTCAACAAACTTAGTAAAGCTTCCCTTTACCTGCGGCATTTCATATCTATCGACATGTTCACCATTCCTGCCTAACTAAGTTTTATATTGATATCTGATCACAATGTGGGCATATTCAAGATAAGGAGAATGTCTTTTAATACTGGGTGTAAATGGGGCAAGAGAGGTCTCATGCACCAGGTTCAAACATGTGGCCTCTGATCCGCCCTATCCTGTTTGTATTGTATAGATTCACAGATATGTCAAAGTCCCAACCTGCTCAGGGAAGTAACTCAAATATGTCTAAAATGACAACCTGGGAGCATATTTTGCTTCCCCAATAAGAAACTGCAAGTATCACTTTGAGCCCCATCAACCAATGTACATGCTCAAAATCACAAGGAACTTCCAGGACATTTATCAAAATACCGGTAGCCTACATGGGAAAGGATGAAAGCCGAATGTTAACGTAGTTATGTCATAATTTTTCGTCTCTTTTTTTACCATGCTGCTAAATCTGAATGAACTGAACAATTGAATTGTGGAGAATCTAGCCGAGCCAACGTTAGCATGTCCATTTTGACAAAAGTTTAAACATTTATATTTGTATGCGTGCTTGATCTAGCTCAAGTGGGCGACGCGGTGGCCATTTAAGAGGTTTCATACATCCAAAGGACTGCTATAAAAACTGGTACCAGTGTCTAATTGAGACCTGCATTATTCGACAAAATGTCTAGCCACACATGACCAGTAAAATTCCTCTGTTGTTAAATGAGACTCAACTTTTAGCGTTATGTTACTAACAAGAGTTTGCACTAACATAGCTATTCAAACTGTGGCTGCTAATCTCTTGACAAGACACTTCAGTAAGTTAGCCTAGCCACTTCTCTGGTACTGGGTTGTCGAAAACTCTCCTGTTCCAAGAAAAGCTTTCGTTTTAACCAGTTATTATGGCAACCCTTAAGTGCACAAAACATTCCGGTTTTCCTCGAAGCCATAGTGGTCCAAAGAGTTGTCGTGTTAGCTAGCCAATGACCGGAAGTCTCGCACAAAAAAAGGTCAACTGGCTGTGTCCGTATTTCCGTTGAAAATAAGGGGAATAGGCGCACCAACTGTCTCAGTGATAAATACACTCTTGAGGCTTTTTGGAAAACTTCATCATGACATCATGGACAATGAAAGTGTGCACATTTCAAAAAGCAACTCAAGATGATGCATCTGACCAGGTTCAGCTAAACCTGTCTCCCAGAAATGACGCCGTAGGCTAACAATGCTTAAACCCGAGAACTTGAAAGTGACACTGCGTGCATAATGTTTCAAGATAATCCATGTGTCCTCACTCAAACTGACCGGTATTTGAAACTGCACACTTGTGGGGGCAACCTGGTGGTCAAGGGGATAAGGCTGACTCGTGTCCTGCTGGGGACCTTTTGTGGCATGTCATACCCCCTCCCTCGCGCTCCTCACTTCCTGTCATCTCTGTACTCTCAGCTAAAAAATAAAGGCATAAAATTGTGCTTTCCCACAAATACCTGTTGTTGGGATCATGTTAAATTCATTTGACTGGCTTGTCAGCATAGAAATGGTTTTACACGGTCAGAGGTGGCGTTATTCATGCCTGCAGGAAGAAAACAGGCATTTTAATGAGAAATTGAATATGTTCGTTGGCTATCCCTAACCCTCATTAACTTTTATTATTTGCTGCCCTCAACCAGAACAGATGTGGTACAGGCCTGAAAGAAAGTTGCTTCTTTCAAACGCTGCCCATAACCGAAGCGCAGAGTCTTAGCTGTTGTTTGAATCTGATTTGAACTCATAATGTCAATGTCACTGGCACAAATCATTCAGATTTCTCCATCCATACCAATGCAATCAGACGTTTTCTTTTTTGTGCTTCATGATGATGATGTTTATTTCTGGACATTAGGCAGTGATGGAAGAGCTCTGCTTAATCCCCTCTGCTTGAAACAGTTCTCTCGAAGCTACGAACAGGAGGGCCAGTTTGAAATGAAAACGATGGGGAAGATATAAGCAAGGTAAAGGAAAAACAGACAGCATTAATGAGACTCCTTTTTAATGGCTCATTTCAAAATTACCTTTTAGCAAAGATGCAAATATTAATCCAGGGTTAGGCGAGTTTGCACTCAGAAGTGAGTATGGGTGCATTTTGTGCTGTATGCAGTCGTGGAAAGTAACTAAGTACATTTAAGTCCTCTACTTAAATACAATTTTAAGGTACTCGTACTTCAATTGTGTATTTTCATGTTATGTTACTTCATACTTCTACTCCACTACATTTTAGAGATACATGTTCTACTTTTTACTCTATCACATTTATTTGATGAAGTTACTTTACAGATTAATACAAAATATTACCAACTGATAATATGACATATTATTATAGATACTTTACTAGGTACTTTAAGTACATTTGAATGCTAATACTGTTGTACTTTTACTTAAGTCACATATTGAATGCATGACTTTTACTTAGTTTTACTGTATTCGCGTAGTATTTCTGTGTTGTGGTATTGCTACTCTTAAAGTAAATGATCAGAGTACTTCTTTCACCACTGGCTAGACGTAGAATTTGGTTGATCTTGTATACGCTTTAACTGCGAAAGTAACACAGCCAGCAGTTACACACTAATCACCAGGAACAGGAACCAAACCAGCCAGTCACATTAATGGAAGTAAAGATGACCTTGATTACTAGCCTTTTATGTCAGTATAATCTGTACTGAACATTGTACACACGCAAGCACAAACAGTACATACAGCACACACATAATACACAAACAGCCACACACTGATATCTCTTTTCAAGCACTAACACCTGGAAACTCAGCTTAAACCACAGTCAATAAAAGAAAACCACTTTCTAAACCAAGCATAGTAGACGTGCACTCTCACACTCACACACACACACACACACAGGCCTGCATAGAGACCACAGTGGTCTTAGAGGCTCTGTGCTGAATGTGATGTTATTAGAAGTGGCTTAATGGTGCCATATTGTGTCCCTTCTCAGCCACGCACACACACAAACACACACACACACACACACACATTAAGACAGAGATTCAAGTTACAGACCATACACTTTCCCATGACCACAGAACACACGGACATGTAGCGCACACACTGCGGGGATTCAACAATGTATCTTTCATTTTCTCCCTCTCTCTCTCTCTCTGTCTGTCTTCATTTATTTATTTAACATGCCTTATTATTCTGTGATGTGCTAAATTTAGCCCAATTCCTTATTTTCATATGCTGTCCCTGGGCAGGTTAATGCTAAAAACTTTTAAAATATATACAGTATATTATAATAATAGCCCTAATATTTTAAAGATACAAATAAAACCAGGACAAAGGGGCAAATATAACTTTATAAAGACACAGAATAGGAACATAGCACACATAATACTTGAATGTACTGTACAGAGGCTGTAAAGAGCACCTACAATCAAGATTTAAAAGACACAGGACTTTGCATCACATGCAGGATACAAAGACAAAACAATATTGCCTGTTGTAAATGGCATGCACTTTCATTCGGTCAGACTTGGCAGACGTAAACAGCTCTAATCGAAGTGATAAAATTGGAAGATGTCATGATAAAATCACATGGCTGAAAGTATTTTTAAGCCACCATCGTATGGCTCATTCTCTGTAAATGGTGGCTACTGACTAGATGGTTGAACGACTGGCAAGGCGACTCGATGACTTGGTGACTGACAAGATCATAAGATGACTGGCTAGGCGAATGTCTGAGCAGGTGGGTAAATGACTGACTGGGTAAAGAGAGAATTGACGAGGGGACTAGATGACTTGCAAAGTCACCAAGTAGTTGGCTGTCTGACTAGGTGAGGAGATGACTGAGTGGGTGACTTGATGACTGACTAGGTGATAAGATTACTGCCTAGGTGATAAGATTACTGCCTAGGTTACTATCTCACCAGTCTAATTAATGACCGTCAGTAACCAGATGACTGATGCGGCGACAAAATGATCAAGTGACTGACTTGATAACTAACTAGGTGACAAGATGACTGACTAGGGGAGAAGAGGAGTTACTAGGTGTATTGACGACTGAAAAGATGTCAAGGTGACTGAGTCGGTGACTTAATTTAGGTGACAAGGTGACTGTGTAGATGACTGTCTGACCAAGTGACTTGATGACTGACTAGAAAACAAGGTCACTAACCAGGAGACTGTCTGACTAGGTGAAAGGATGACTGAGAAGGTGGCGAGATGACTCCGGCGACTCGATGACTTGGTGACTGACTAGGGGACAAGGTGATTGGCTCGGTGGCTGCACATCCAGGTCACACGATAAACCGTGGCTCACTGATCGGCTGGCTGGCTGACATTGTGATTGGCTTGCTGCCAGGTCAACCAGGTGGCTGGCAGGCTGGTTATGTGGGAGACGGACTGAGAAGATGACTGACTTGATGATAATGAGAAATTCTAATGACAAAAAAAAAAGGAATGGACTAATGAAATCTGCTGATTGAAATTAGCTGAACAAATCTTTGCTGACTGGCTGGCTGAAGGACTCATTGGTTGCACGTGTGTGTGTTCAGTCTGGTCTATGATGAGGTAATTGTAAACTCTAGGCTGACTAGCAATCAAGCGATTGAGGTTGTGCTGAATGCTGAGCAATAGCCATCAATTTGCTCCCATTTATCGCCTGGTGTGGCTGTAAATGTGTCCCATCCACACCTCTCTGCCCTTATTTGTCTTTCTCTTCCTCTCCACTTTCTCACTCTCCTTCTTGCATTGCCTCCCATACTCTGCTCTTTCTCCCCCTCTCCCTAGCACCCCTTACGGAGCACCAGCAGTGACCATTTTAGGGGAAATCCATTTCTCTTTACCCAGATTATCACATCGCTTCTTTTAGTAATTGAATTGGGCTGCCGAGTCATTGGGATTGTAGTGAAATACAATACCCTGGTGAATGGAGCAGTGGTGGATCATGAATAGCCAGAGGTAGCATTAAAACTGTCTGGGTGTTGTACTGGGCTGTAAACCCCCCCCCCCACATTACTCAGTTTATTAACAAGGCTTCGATGGAAAATAATTACTTTTCCAAGAGAGGCTTCCCTGATCTCCTTGCCTTTTCAAGCTGTCTAATGAATTGTGTTTGTATCAGTTATTTTGGTCATGTGGCCCTGCTGTAGAAGACTTACTAACATCTCCTGCATCTGCTTTTTAACAGGAGCCAGCTTTCAGGCACGCTGAAAGGCTTCTGTTCAAAGAGATGCTGTATCCTCCACTGTAAAAGTCCCCCATGACTTTTACAATTTTCTATAATTGGCAGGTTTACCAGACATCCTTCACCGCATTTCTCACACCTATTTAGCTAAATGCAGTGTTTTTCATAAAATAAACCTTCTCTTGGCTCTCTGCAGTGGTACCTCCTTTGCTGCCAGGATATTTTTACTTCTTTTTTATTACATTTTCAGCCTTTTCCCCTTCTTGCGACAAGGGGGAGGCCGTGTTGTGTGCATTGGTGACCTCTGTGCTTTAAAAAGTCTCATTTTCAGAATGTCTGTGTCAGCAGGGGTGGTTTTTGCACCACAGAGACGGGAACGAGCTGAATAACATTTGGGGGGGGGGGGGGGGCGGAGAGTGTGTTTTTGTGCACAAAAATGCGGGCATTTGCCACAGATTGTGTGTGTGTGTGTGTGTGTGTGTGCTCACGTGCCATGTTGGACTCCAGACCAACTCAGCAGCTGCTAATTACTCTGACGGAAAGATCTCTCTCTGTCTCTTCTCCCATCAATACATATTTGCTTTCCCCCTGTCACTACTCTTTCTGTCTCTCCTTCCACCATTTCGTTTTGTAACCCTCCTCTCTCCTTCCCATTTTTTTGTCATTCTGTTTCTCCCATATATTCCCCCTTCTGTTACCATGCGACACCTAAGGCTGTTCGCTCCCATACCTCCCTCTGTCCCTTTCTTCTCTCTTTCTCTCTGGCCTGTCATGCTGAGGCAGTTGTCAACACTAGGCTGGACTGAAATCCCTTTCTTCTTTTCCACCTCTATCCATTCCTCCTGTCCCATTTCTCTCAATCTGTTGTCCTTTCTTTATCATCACATCCTCCCACTCCTCTCTCCTAGCTTGACTCCTCTAATATTTTCCCCTTTCTTTCTTTCTTTCTTTCTTTCTTTCTTTCTAAAGTTCAACTCAACTGAACCTCTATGCTCATTTTATTGCCATCTGTAGGAATTAAAAATACATGCAGGGGAAATTTTAAGGGGAAAGAGGGAGAGTGCATGCGATAAAAATACAAAACCCTCTTTGCTCTTCCCGTTTTTCTTCCGCCTTTCTCCCCTTCCCCTCCCTTCCCTCTGTCAGACTCCAGTGCTCCCACTTTCCCTCACGCCATTCCCTTTCACCTCAGTCCGAGGAATGTGAGGAAAAAGACAGGAAAGCTATATGTCATGAGAAATGAAAGGATTGTGCAGTTGGAAAAGGGTGAGTGGAGCTGAGAGAAAATGTCAATTTTACTAGACAGGTACTTAGTTTTGAAAGAATCTCCTGATGGAGTGTTTCCACTTCAAATCTATGAGAGAATTTGGCAATTGTCTCAAATCAAGTGCTGTTTTCTTGTGTAATGATACTAGCCTACCTTATTTTACCAAAGATACTGATGAAACTCATGAAACAGTTTAAAATGCACTGAAAACAATTGGTTTATCTGACCCATTTGCCGACTCTCCCACTCGATTTTAACAAACCTTTTAAAATTGAATGACAGGATTGAGGTTCTATAGTGCCCTATCGAATCTGATAAGATCCACTTAAAGAGTCCACATCGTTCTGTCTCTCCTTTACTGAATGTATTTAACCTCCAAAAATGTATAAGTAATCTAGAATCATCCTTGCTGGATGAGAAGGCAGAAACCTTGCTGTTTTGGGAGGGACCCTGATTAATGTTGACAACCTGTAGCTACATGCAGCATAAAATGAAATGCTGATTACATAATGTACGGAGAGCTCAGTGAGGAGATAACAAGAAGGTCCATTTCACCTCTGGCTTCTGCAGTTAAAAGACCATGATGGACGGGGAGAAGAAGAAAAAGGGATGAGAGAGTGGTCAACAGCAGTCCTCGTTTGAGGAACTCTGCACTGAGTAGTTCTTAAATGGTGAAAGGGTGAAAGTCCTGTGTTTGTTTGACGCGTCCATTTCACCCCAGCGACCTCCTTACGCGGACTTGTCGCTCTGTATACTACGTCACCGGATATTGTTTTGTATATGATATTCATGCGTTAAATGACGCGCCGTCTCTACACAATAGAAGTCAGTGGAGACTATATGGTGTGAAATGACACGTGAAAAGCACAAAATGGGTTGTGATAACACACGAACGGACCCAAGACATTGGTGTGAGCGGACTTCAGAGTTGGATCATAATTATTGTATCTGTGGGTGTATCTTTTTTATTCCACATACTTATGTGACCCATATTGATTAGAGGAGCTTAAAATAGTAAAATAGCAATTTAATGCAAAATACCACAAAATGGACAGTTTTAGTGCAGTTGTTTTGGGAAAAGGTGCTGGAAATTTTGGACCACAATCACAAAAAAACAACCCCTTTGCAACATCCTGCAGGGACTGAATAGAATAGTGTATTGGACTGCATGCACTGACATTGAAACCCATTGAAAACCCGTGCACAGTAAACATTGCTTTAAAATGTAATTGAGACAATATGAGACGTTAACTGCATCACCTTAACCAAGAAGAGTTTGGACGTGGCCGCCTCATGAACGCTGCCGTCCCTCAAATGCGCACTGGGCCGCTTTATCTCGCTTTCCCCGTCTGTCTCTTCCGGATCCAGATGAGGAGGCGATCGGCCATATGCTCCTCTCCCTCAGATGTAACCTCAGAGAGAGGAGGCCAGAGTGGAGAGGAGGCGTGATATCCTGGCAGTAGATCCTCTCTGCTCTGTCGCCCTGGGGGGAAACGATGTTCCACTCTCCTTTAGCCAAAGGAGCGAGAGATACTTACGGAGAATAAGTAAGAAGAGAAAAGAGAAGTTAAACAGGAGGAGGAGGAGGAGGAGGAGGAGGTGTGCAGTCTTGGCACACACTCCTTCCCTCTCCTCTCCTGGCAGACAAGCTATCTGACACAACTGATTACTCATCTCATTACAGTCAGCGCTTAACCTCTGTGAGAGTGTGTGCGTGTATGAATGGCTTCATATCCATACTTAACTGCATGCGTGTCTGCCCCTAAGTGACCTTCAGTGCATATGTGTGTTTGAATGTTTGTCTGGCCTCAGTCCACTAAATGCACTCCAGGAAATACTTGAGGATGCTGCTTGATCAAATTCAAACCCACATACGACTGATCAAAACATTTGAGCTGACATATGGGGCTTTCATATTTGTATGCATGTTCTTAGCAGCTGTGTTTGTGTATTAAGCGTGTGTGAGTGTGTGTGTGTTAATTTGTCATATGTTCATGTCAACAGGAATATCTTCAGGCTTATCAGTACTGTAAACCTAGCAGTTCTTAGACTTTGTGCCCTTAATTTATGTTTAGCATGCCAAGCTAAAATGTCCTGCAGCACTTGGCTGCTCCATAGAAGTATGGTGTGTACACACCTACATTGTATTTTTGTGTGTATAGGGGGAAAAAAGGAAACCACATGACAAACCCTTGGTTCATGCCATGTGATGTGTTTTCACTGTTGGCATGGGATGGCAGAGGCAAGTGTTGCTACCTTAAGCACTCACTGTCAGTCTATAGGACCAGAAAGATGAGGACAGAGGAGCAGTAAGGAAAAAATGAGCCGGAGGCCACAGCGGTGGCTCAGTGCTTAGCACTGTCGCCTCACAGCAAGAAGGTCCTGGTTTTGAATCCCGGGTGGGGCAGGGCCTTCCCCCTGTTTGCGTGGGTTTCCTCCGGGGGCTCCGGTTTCCCCCACCCTCGAAAACATGTATGTTAGGTTAATTCTCCTGTCAGTGCCCTTGACCAGTGCACTGGCACTTAAAAACTGGAGTCGGTCCCCGGGCGCTGCACAGTGGCTTCCCACTGCTCCTAATACTTAGGATGGGTTGAATGCAGAGATTGAATTTCACTAACCATCGTACTGTGTATAATAAAGAATAACTCTAATTGTTACATTTATTACTATAATGGGACTGTAAATGGGACAGATCCTATATTTTAGCTAACATTGCCCAGCCCTTACACAAAAACCTAGTACAAGACAAATGATATTCTGGTATTCTGTCTAACCCTTGTTGAGCATTTGCTTGTGTGGTGATGATATTCCGCCCTTTGGCTTAAATGGAATCTCTCTCTCTCTCTCTCTCTCTCTTCTTTTTGTGTCAGTTGCTCTGTTTCCTTCCCTCTCATCGTCAGCCAGAAGGTCACTTTGTACCTGCAGCCACACAACATAATAATCTGAACCTGACATAGAAGCCTTGTGTGTGTGCATTGAATTTGTGCAGCACTTCTGAATTTGGGCCTCTTTTGTATCGCCCCCGCGTGTTTTTCCATGCATGTGTATGTGTGTGCAAAGCTGGGGGAATTACATTCATGGAACCCAGATGGCCTCCAATCCCAATTGAACCAAATGTGAATTTCCTCCCAGCCTTCAGGAGACACAATTCAAAAACCTCAGCATTGGCACCGTGAGCTGAAGCTGGGGTTTTTCGGCTCCAGCTGTCATGACAATGTACCCTGATCCCCGCAAAATCCCCATGGGTTCTCCCATACAGTCGGCTCCACCAACTTTTCCAGTTCAGTCACTAGGAGGCTGTACATTGACGTGACATTACAGATAAAGGGAGGAGACAAATCTCCCCTCTTGTTCACGGCCGGGGGAGACAACGGTAAATGTTCAGCATTATCAAATCTGACTGCTGGAGTCATGTGGGGAGCTGTTGTAAAACACCTGCTAAATGGACAACTCGGACCGCATAGCAGTTGATTTGTGTATTCATGCCATAACTGGGGGTCCGGCTGAGGGGGGGGGGGCTGTCTCTTATAACCATCCAGGAGT
>CM022490.1:6807274-6878297 GCA_011952105.1 Coreoperca whiteheadi
GGGGGGGCGGGGTGAGTGGGGTGGTGGACCATGGCGGTAAAGTGTGACAAAGAGGAGAACGGAAACAAGCAGGAGTAAATTAACTTTAATGAAACTGACCTTGTCAAACAGGCTGTGGGCTGCTTTCAAAGCCAATGTTGAAAGAAAATAACAAAGTTACTGTTAGTGCTTTATTATTATTCATGAGAAAAATACCATGCACTTGTTACTAAATTAACCCACTCTTCTGCTGTCCTAAATCGCTGTAGTGGGTGTGCGAGGTGGGTGGGCTGCTTCTGCACTTGCTGTGTCCCCATCCCATACTACATGCAAATGTTATACACGATGTAGTAATTATCATTTTTGGGAGAATAGAGGAAATCCTTCTCGTCAGTCCGACTGCGCTGTTTCTCCAAGATCTTCCCAGAGTTGTGTCACCACCATTCAAAATCAATTCCATGTCTTGTGGCTGTGTGCCACTTCTCCATCTTCTTTGTGCATTGCATTGTGGGACAACAATAACAATTCCTCCAACATAAACGACAAAATGCGTAATTTGTCAGTGCCTTCCGAAATGACCCGTATTACCATTACAAAAGTGGTGCGTATGATTGTTTTGTCATCTCCCACCTACTTGGTTAAAGGATAAGTCTGGTGATTTGTCATGTTTTTTTTTTTATTTTTACTATCAGCAATTCCCATTAAAGCCACCAATGTATCGATCCTATTAACAAGTATGGAGCCAAAGCCAGATATATCTTATTCCTCTGTGCCGTGGAGCTCCATTGTTGTCCAAAAACTATTAGAACTATTGGGCATGTCCCCCTCCCCTTTCAAAATGTTACTTTGCCACCCTCCCCACACTTTTAGTGTAAGTCTGAGTAACTCACTAAAGTCTCCCTAAACAGCTTCCACTTAGCTCCATAACCCAGATGAGAAAAGCTGAATTGATAAATATGTTAATATGCTCATCTGTGTCGCCATCAACTAGTACTGTGGACTCGCAGCAACCAGCTTCATGAGCAACAGCAAGTGCTCTGTGAAGTTTTTCTTTTGCCCCGGGTATTCTCTCTCAGGCTAGCTTCAGGCTCTAACCCTCTAAATGGTAGAGGTTGTTGGGGCCTAACACAGCCTGAGCGAGTAGTCGAACAGCTGCAAACACTATTCAGGGCTGAAAAAGAGTGTATTCTAGATATTCATAAATGTATAGCATTTATTTAGCATTCAGATTTTTTATTGACTCCCCTGTGTCCCCTGTCTCTTATGAAACCAAGCTTGCGCCCTTGGTCTCAACAATAGTGTACATTAATAGAAGCCTCAAGGGTTTTTTAAGAAAACATGCTGACTTTTACACTTAATCCTGTCACTTTTCCAGTGTGAGCACACTGCATTCTCAAAACCTCCTCGAATTAGTATACATTTAGGATTTCGGACACAGCCACTGTGTTTTTCCAGTGGCCGGGTGGGGATTTGGGTGTTCGTTTGGTTGGTTGGCTCTGTGCCTCTGCTGCTGCTGATGTGCTGTGAAGGTTTCTGGAGGGTAGTTTTGGTGGTTGGAAGGGTAGCCCTGAGTGGCTTATTGCTAAGATAGTAATTGAGATGTTCTAAGGCACAGGGAAGACATATTAGAGAAGTGGAGTTCAGTGGCATTCCCCTTTTAAGTTCTGCATAAGCAGCCCCTTTGCCTTCATTTCTCTATTGATCGTCTTTTAACGCTCTGAAGAAGAATATTGACTGCTGAGTTAGCCACTGATTTGTGTAGCTCAACACATAATGTGGGCGTGTGTGCATTAGCTATGATTGCATCTGTGCGCGTGCCCCTCCTGCATCCTAAATCAATCCAAATGAATGAAAAACGGGGCGTAAAATGGCCGCCACAAAAACTGTCCTGCAAATGAAAGCTGCGGCTTTGCATAGAAAGCAGCACGGCTGCATGAGCGCTGGTGGAAAAAGCTCGCCTGGAAGCGCTTCAGAGCACACTTCAGTTTCCTTGTATCCCTCCAAAGCAAGTCAAACTCAGCAGTTCACAAGAGGTGGCATGTTCCTCTGTTGTGATTTCACTCTCCATTCTTCTCTCAGGTGTTTGAAAAAGGCCTCAGATAAATATTGGATGAGCAGACGTCAGCACAACGGCTTCAAATGTTGGAGACTATTCGAACGCCGGCCGACACACTGTGGCAATTGTGGCATTTTGGCGGATTTCAGAGTCTCCATTTTAAAGAAAATGTGCTGAATGTAAAAGCAATGCATGGGGTTTTCTCCTGAAAGTACACTCCTGTTTTAGCTTTTGAACGCTTGAAAGGAAAAGTGAGCGGCTCCAAAAACTGTCACGCAAACAGTTCTGTTCTTTGAATCTAGGGGAGCCCACAGAGAGGGGGATTCCGCCAACTAGTTTGTTTTGTTGTTGACAGGAAAATAAGAAAGAAACGGAAGATGGCACATTTAGTCGATGCTCATTTATTCACTTTTCTGCATGCATGTTTGAGGAGCGTACGCAAGAGAGAAATGGCCAAAGAAATGAGGAGAGAATACGAGACAGGAACACTGAACGAGGGATGATTAGAAAGATTCCTCTTTTGTGGCCAATACAAGTGTGACAGCTTTCCGAGCAGGACTCCAGCAGGCAACAGCGATTTAATAAAGAGTGCGGAGACTTTGCTGTTGCCGTGGTTTACAGCGGCACTAAATATGCGAACGTATCTGCAGATTTGTGTTTGAAGCTGACTTTGTATTTTTGATGGGGCGATGTGAATTTTGACAACACAAGACGCGTTCTTTATTGGATCGTGGATATCGGTGAACTGTGATCCCGAGCTGACAGTATTGTGCAAATCTGGGGAGAGTATTTAAAAAAAAAAAAAAAAAAAAGATCAAGTAGGTGGCTGAGTATCTAGTCTACTCTAGCCTCGAAAGCCTTTTTAACTGTTGACCTGGATGTAAACGAATAGCAAATGAAAAGTGCTATTTAACTTTAGATAGAAGTCGAATATTACTTTTAAATAAGGTGTGATGACCAACTTGGGTCGAATTAGTTCAAGATGACTTCTATTCATTGCTGATAGATCAATGACCCCAAAACCGGTTTCTATGGTTTTCACATTCAACAATCCCCCAAAACCCACTACTTAATAAAGGCTGTCTACATCGGACGTGTTTCAGCCATCCGTTTCACGTGTGTCTGATGCATCAGATGAAATTTAACTTGCATCAATACTGCCGTCTACACCAGCTGCACAGCGGCTCCCATAGCCCCAGCCCGAAGCACATATTTCGACTTCAAGTCTGTTTCCCTCCATTTCCTGAGCATAGCTACATTCTTTGTGCTGCCGAAACGCAGATAACCAACAGCAGCGTGGCCGGACGCATCCTGCGGAAGCACTGACTCAGGGCTGAAGCAGCTGCTGCTGCGACGCTGACATGCTGCTTTCTGTATGCGTCCAGTGTAGACAAAGGGTTACAGAGCTACCGCGTTTGGCAATATTTTATGAATTCATCTAATCACAGCTATGATTTGTGTTTGTCCTCAAAAAATGACAATATTGGTCATTTATTCAAACCGCGGATGTGTTAAAGGAACCGGCCGGTATTCTGTCCAATGACATTTGCTCACAGGGAGCATACAATGAAAAAGTTTTCGTTTTTTTTTTCCGGCTTCCTTGTGCTTTTGCATTTTTGGTTCAGCCTTAATGACCTCTCTGAGTAGCAAGGGTGGAGGTGGTGTGACAATATAATGTCATAGAGCTATAATGTCGAAAAGAGACAAGGTCCTGGTGGGTTGTTGGGTCAACATGGCATGTGACTTTGGCACCTGGAGGCTGCAGCTCAAGTCCAAACTTCGATTAAAAGTCAACCTTGGTTTCTTTTGGCCATGACAGCAACGTCATCCTGACCATGGCAAAGATCTTTTATGAAACAAATAGTTTTAATCACCTAACCGAATTTTGACCACCGTGCTGGCAGATGGAAAACAGCTTGTATGAGTCATTTGTGGAGCAATCATACGGGCCATTTTGGAAAGCAACCTTTTCTTTGTTTAGGTATGAGGACTTGGTGTGTGTTTGAGTTGTGAAGATTGTCTGTCTGGTTTTTGTTGTTTTTTTTTGGGGGGGGGGGGGGATGGGGGGGGCTATGAAGGGCTTCAGTGTATTGCATTTTTGTTTTTTTGAGTGTTGCTCTTGATCATTTTTTGTATTACTCTGTGTCACCAAATTTCTTGGAACAGGCTGTTGCAGAGCCAGGATTGCAGATACCCATAAGGGCCGTCGGGCTCCAATTGCAATGTGTCAGGGACAGACAATGGTGAAACAAATGCAAGAACTTGGGTGAAAGGATAAAAAAATTTACTTCAGACATCACTTTGATTGATGCTTCAATTTATTTTATCATCTGTCTGAGGTGAAGGTAAATCCAGCGTAATGAGTGTCTGTGTCTTGACTCTCACCACATTAACACAATGCTCGCAGGAAGGTTTTCGTGTGTTGCAGTCTATCATGTCTAAGACTGAAACACACTTTCTCTGGTCCCATCGTATTGGCTTATGCAAATTTTTGCAGCATAAAAACCACAGCCGGTTATTGAGTGATTTCCCCAGACAGCGGTCTGACTTTCTCATTCATTTTTGCTTTGTTATTTCATCTTGCTACAAATGGGGAAAAGGGAAGATTTTTTTGTCAAGAGGGTTCCTCTCATTTATGGCACGAGGTCAGCAACTTGTGTTACACGTGTAACGAACAAGACAAGGAGAGGCGGAGGCCGAGGTAGAGAGCCAGAGGCGGATGTGTTGATGGGTTTTAAACACGCCAATATGTTGATCTTACTGGGATAATGAAATGACGGTTTGAGATCAGGTGCTTGAGCAGGTTGCTGCTGTGCATGTGCGCGACCCGATGAAATTATTCTCAAGTTTGCACAGTCGCATCTAAATTAGCATTTGTCGGACTGTTTCAAATGTTCTGTGCTTTTTCACTCGTGTTTTTGCCCCATTTAATTTGATAGAATTAAAATCCCCTTGTTTGTCTGATTTCAGTCGATTATGTTGACTTGGAGACGGTGAACATGTTAGACAGACAGCCTTTGGGCCCGTGCTTGGTTTGGGCTGGTACTCATTGGTACAGAGTTCTGCTATGTCTGATCTTTGCCCACATAAATACCTGCGCTTCTTATTGCGTACCACTACCACGGTTTAACCTGTTGGGTGGAGGTCGAAATCTGCTGTCGGGCCCCCCGTTGCCTCCTACAGTAGTTCCCATCATGTAGGGTGCACGCAGCATACTATAGATGACAGTTTCAGTATATGCCCAGAGACCTAGTAACCAATCGAACTGGCCCCTGGTTTTCCCCATGTAAGTTAGGCTTTGGTAATTTGATTAAACACAACTTTATTCAATATTATGCATCATGTGCGCACAATATAAACTGCAATAATGAAGGTTTTATAACAACAGTATTGTAGTGGGCCCTCTACAAGACAGGCCACAAAAATACATATTACAGAACCTGGCTGCACTTCAGTGGAGCAAATCCCCAACAAATTTGCAATGCTACATTTATTGTACATTATTTCAACAATGATGACTTGCTCCATTGTTATATGCTCCTCAGGAGTATATGTGTATTTGCATTAAGAAAAGGATTTCACGTTGGTAGCGTTAAGATGTGCAACAGTCGTACCAGGATATAAGATAAAAGCCACGTGCTGTGCTGCTGCTGCTGGTTTTAGAGTTCCGCCACCTCGTTTGTTCAGATTCATGTACAGCTGTGTCTTAAACTCATCCGTGATATCTAAGGCTGCAAAATCAAGACAAGCCCTGCTTTTAAGAAAGAAACCTCTTTGTTCTCAGCTTTTTATTTGTTATTTGTAAACTTTTCTTTTGGCATCTGCCTACACAAATACAGTACTGCATGTCCAAATGTGTCTTCTGTGTATTCATACAAACTTTTGAGAAGATTGTGGCTCTGCTGTAATGCATGTTTTCACGTTCAGTCCTGTGTGTGTGTGTGTGTGTGTGTGTGTGTGTTTGTCAGTGGTGGGTCGAATCAGCATGGCTGGTGTGATGTGTGGGTGGACAGGCAGACAGCACCCTGCTTTAAACCTGACAACAGCAACTATCCACAGCGAGGGGGGGGTGGAGGGAGAGAGAGAGAGAAGGGAGGGGGGCAGGGATAGAGAGAGAGAGAGAGAGAGAGGTACTTATATACACACACACTTTAACACACGCACTCACTAACAACATCAACACACACTTCCAGTCTTTCACAAACACACAGAGGAAATGGCCATTGGTTCTTTCTGTTTGTTTTTCTGCGATTTTTCCTGATTTTATGAATTGTGCTTTTTTTCTGCTTCTTCTAATTTCATTATTACTTGACTCTTAGGGCAATATTGTCTTTGTTACACTCGTGCCAATAAAGCACACTGAATTGAGAGAGAGAGAAACAGCAGTGGCATCGGTGTCAGCAGTTGTCTAGGTAAACTATTCTGTCGTATTCTAAATAAAAGAATACTAGATTTCCTTGAAGAACAGTCCATCTTGAGGAAAAATCAAATTGGCTTCCTCCCAAAAACACCGCACCACCAACCATGTATAAACCCCTCACACTTTAATTATTGACTTCAAGCAAGCTTTCGACTCTATTTGGCATGAAGGGCTCCCTCCTAGATAGAGAGGTGAAGTCTCTGTTGTACACTGACGACCTTGTTCTGCTGTCTGCTACTGAGCAGGGACTACAGCAACAGCTGGATATAGTAGAGAGGTTCTGTCAGAACAGGGCCCTGGCAAGTTAACATGAAGAAAACTGTGACGAAGACTGTAAAAATACTCCATTACAAGTAAAAGTCCTGCGCTGAAAAAGTACGTACACTAAGTATTATCAACAAAATGTACTTAAACTATCTAAAGTACCTACAATGGCTCCTGTGAGTGTTGTATTATTATGTATTACATTACTAAGTTCAATTTTACTGATGCATTAATGTGCGCTGTTAAGGAGTAAGGAGCTAATTTGAACTACAGTATTTTATATACTGTTGGGTAGTTTAATCTGTAACAGTTATAAAGTCATATGTTTTGTATGTAAAATTATATATATTATAATATGTATTACAACTAATATAAAATTAATCAATCAAATAAATGTAGTGGATTAAAAAGGTACAATATTTAGTTCTGAGGTGTAGTGGATTAGAAGCATGGAAATACTCAAGTAAAGTACTTAAAACCTGAACGTCCCAGGTCTGAGGTACTTTGTTGCATGCTATTTCCCCATCTCTCTTTCCCCTCATTTCCTGGCATTTCTCCACTGTCAGCTCTGCAATAAGGGCATGAAATCAGTTTTACAGTATTTGAGAATATGGTACATTCCAAATCTCTCTGAGTGTGGTGGTACTGGTGTGACCTGTGGAGGGAAAACAGGGAAAGAGTGAGATTGTAGGAGTTAATGGAGAAAGACAGAGGGTGGGAGGGAAGGTTGGAAAGACAGATTGAAGGGGAGGAGGGGAGAGGGGCTGCATTCTGCCTCGACAGCCCGTATTGTATCACTCTGATCCCAGCTTGGCTCTGATTGATGGCAAAATTACAATATAGATATGAGATATTTACATAAGGCAGCCGCAGTTATTCCCAAACGCATACTTTTCACTGAACACATGACTCCCAAGCACTTCATAAAGCCTGTTGTCGGAACAAGAATACTGTAAAGAGCCACTTCCTGTTTCATTACGGAGGTATTTGAACTCTAGTTTTGAAGCGAACAATGTAAGCGATCATGCAATTGTACAGTGAGGAAGCAGCACATTTACTGTTTCCTATGTTTCCCTGGAACACTGTTTGGCATTTCCACCATTCATTTGTATGTTTTTATGCGCTGTCATTATGTCAACCTTCGTTTCACTTCGAAGGAACACGTAAACTCATGAAAGTCGAGTCAAACTCAAACTCGCAAAAGGACCATTTTGTCCATCACTGCCATTTTGGAAAAATGCCTGCATCTTCTACAAATTGAATTTTTATGTCTCAAAACCGGAAATGAGATTATTTGACTTTCTGACAACATGCATTTCTAAAAGAGCAGGAGACAGGCAATGACGACAAAGGTCCCAGGCCAGATTCAGATAGAAAATATTGAGGTTACATGCCACACATGCATGATTTGCCTTTTATCCATAACAATTGTGCATTTATGAGATTACACCGCGCGTCATGAATTGCTTTTGACCCTCGAAGACATGAAACCCAGCGCACAAAGGGCGATGTGCACTTTTCAGTGTGGGTAGAAAGTGGGAAAATGTCAAATTTCCAAATGTCATAGTTCTAACGGAAGGTTAGCATGGATCCTACAGTCTTAGACAGGTCCAGTGATGTTTGTGTACATGAACAAGCCTGTCTGTGCTGGGTGCTATTTTGGGGAGGGTTACCATGAAGAAGAACAACAAACGCCATCAGAACTAATTTCTGTCACTTTATATTCTAGAGACATAATGAGTCACTTCCCAAAATGTGCTGCAAAGGAATACGCCACCACCAAACCTCTCCTCCTCCTCCCGATAATGGCCTGACCAGCGTCGGGTGCGTCAGTTCCCTCGTTTTATCCCGTGTTGTGTGCCATAGTGGAGGATAACCAACATAGCATTTGGGACGCCTCGCGACAACCTGATTAAAGAAAAAATAAAAACACCATTCAGAAGCATGGCTTTTCCTATCACTGCTATGCGGATGACACGCAGCGCCACTTGTCACTTCACCCTGACGATTCAACTGTCTCTGCTCGCATCTCGGCATGCCTGAGTGACATCTCGCTTTGGAAGATGGACCATCACCTGCAGCTGAACCTCGACAAAACGGAAATGCTTGTGATCCCGGCCAACCGAAAGATTCACCACAACCTCTCTATTCAACTAGGCTCATCGACTGTTACACCGTCCAGCATGGCCAAACCAAAAATCTGGGGGTGGTAATTGATGCCATGTTGCCAGCACCACCCGGTCCTGTAGATTCATTAGGAAAATCAGACCTTTCCTATCTGAGCAGTCCTAGTACAAAAGTCCTAGTCCAGGCTCTTGCCTTGTCCAAACTGGACTACTGCAACGCGCTGCTGGCCGGACTCCCTGCTTGCACAACCAAACCTCTGCAGATGATCCAGAGCGCGGCGGCAAGAGTGGTCTTCAATGAACCAAACAGAACCCACGTGACTCCTCTCTCATCAGGTTACACTGGCTCCCTGTTGTCGCCCGCATCACGTTCAAAGCGATGCTCTTGGCCTACAAGACCACCACTGGTTCTGCACCATCATATCTTCCCTCGCTGATACAGACCTATGTTCCTGCCAGGTCCCTGTGCTCTGCAAACGAACAAGGTCTTGGGGTACCATGCCAAACAGGAAAAAAATCACTCTCAAGCACCTTCTCTGGATCTGTTTCCACATTGGTGGAACGATCTGCCTGCTCCTACAAGATCAGCAGATTCTGTAGCCACCTTTAAAAAGCACCTGAAAACGCATCTCTTCCGTCAACACCTTACTGACAATCACTAACTTCTACTTCCTTTCTCTCTTTTCATAAAAAAAGAAAAACCCCTTCCTATCCTTAGCTTTGTATACTGTGCTGGGCTTTAACAGACTAGTTTTTGGTGCACTTGTGCTTTTTGTTACCTTTTGTTGCTTTATTGCTTCCATTGTCTTCCGCATATGTAAGTCGCTTCGGATAGAAGCATCTGCAAAATGACTAAATGTAAATGTCAAATGTATTTTGACGTGTCTCACCTTGTCTGACAACTTCTACGACGAGTTCCATGAATCTGACCCTTGGATGCACAGAGCATCCAACTTCTGTGCGCAACTTTAAATGTGCTTAAGTGAAAGAGCAATGATGTTTAATTTGACTTTGGTGACCCTGTAAGACCAATTAATTATCATCCTGGGGTCACGAGCATTATACCAAATGAATGACACCTGTGGGCGCGACGTCCCCCTCTGCACATTGTTTGTACACTGCACACGCACATTTGCCCTCCTTCTGGTGACTGGTAGGAAAAGGGTGATAGATTTCAACGTCATCGCGGTGGGATGATGAAGGGTAGCGGCTTCACTTTTTAATTAATAAAGCCATGTTTACGTTCAAAGTCATTTGCCGCCACTGCTGCTGTCAGGGGGAACCATGAATTTGGTCCCTCACGCTTCCTTCTGATCACCTGATGTGGGCGACGTCCTGCAAGTCATAAAAGACGGCGGGCTGTGATTGGTCGGGGCTCGCATCCTGTCTCTAACTTGAAGTCAGCAAAATTTCCCGACCCCAGCCAAGGGCTTGGAGTTGCCGAAACGTAACCATAAATATGTTACTTGTGGTTTAGTAGACATTGTATGGTGGGTACTGTAAAAGAGGGACATCCGCTGTCCGTGAATGTTTTGCAGTGTCGGGTATGTTGAGTATGAACATTTTGCACAGGAGTTTTCTTCTATGGTCATTAAAAAGAAAGAAAGATATATGTTAAAGCAAATTAGTTGGATATGAACATCATTTTGAGGTGACAGCATTGAGAGGTTAAATGGCTGGATTATCTACCTGGAGGTTTGCCTTTTATTTACTTAAACGGCAGCTCCATTGAAGGCTTTCTTGCTTGAAGATCACAGAATCAAGTGTTGATTTTTGCAAACGCACTGCTGTAATTCACACTTAGAACAGTAACACAGTTGCACATGAGGTTTATATTTAGCATTAAAAAACGGAAATCTCCTCAAGTGCAATTAAGAAAGAAAAAAATGTCCCAAACTTTCACACTCATGTCAACGTTTTGATATGTTTTTGTGATTGCACATACATACTTGTCTGCGTATGTGTTTTTTGTGAATTTATACTTCATAATTACATGTCTTGTTTTTACTGCGTTGCTTGTATATGCTGGCCTGTGGCCGGGTGCATGGGTATGCATGTTTTTAGAGTACATGGGTGTGTGTGTGCGTGTGCACGCGTGCGTGTGTGGCAGGCACATGAAAATGGCGTTTAATCGATGCGCTGGAGCCACTGCTGAACAAATGGCTTTTCACCTCCCCAAGCTAACCTAATTTCTTCATCCCTTTCATTTCCCCTTTTTCAAATCCACCGCTTTTCTTTCAGCCCTTTTCTCTCTTTTGCTACATTTCCTAACCCGCCCCGCTTCCTCCCCCTACACGAAAAAGCGACCAGTGCACTCTGACGTGACGGGAGATGCCGGTTGAATGTTAAATTAGTGGAGGTGTGAGGGAGAGGATGGCTCTCTGCGGCAACCTTTCATACCTGTTAAATGGTGCCGTTACGTGACGTAACAGTGAGGAAATGGGGATCTGCTGAGAGCAATTAGATCTTTCACTGAACAGGTGGCACTGCATTCATTAGCACACAGCCCGTGCTGTGTATGTGTGTGCATGCATGGATATGTGTTTGTCAGTGTCCTGCAACCTTGTATCTCTACGATGGAGAAAAAGCAGGCACTGCAGCAGACACTTGTTTTTGCTTTTTCTAAAAAAAAAAAAATTATATTCCTTTGAGTCTAATGAACATCACTGGTCTGCTTCCCCAGTGCAAATAATTTGTAAATATTTATACTAATTTATTATTTAGCGTCCCTTATCCACCAAAACAAGGTGGGCACAGGGGAGCCCTGTTCCCTGCGTGTTGACTGGAAGGCAGCTGCCTCCTCTTGTACCACCAGCTCAGTATTAATATCCATGAGAAGCGCACTGGGCCTCATGTTTACATAAATTCTGGGCAACAGTCAGTTTGAATTGATTCATCAAGTTGATACTCACACAAATGATTCACTCATTTAAATTACAAAAGTCGCGGTGGTAGTTCAACATGTAAGAAATGAAGTATTGTAAACAAACAAATTCATCATGCGAGAAGAGACTTTCAACACCGGCTGAGAAGACACGCAATAAAAGTATTACTCAACAGTCCTTCTCCCCATACTTACTTTTTATTTTTTCTTAGTGAATTACTTTTTAGAGCAGTAGCTTAACGAAGCAATTATTTATTGAAGAGCAGAAGGTTCAAAACGCAGCTGGGAGAGCCGGAAAAGCCGATTGCTGGCACAAGCACAGGGCAGACTGGATGCACGACAGGGATATATCTAATGGGGACACCGAGCTTCACGTGAGGCAAAAAAAATAAAATAAAATCATCGACCACATCTGTTGGATGGGTACGGCGTCAACACAAGGTCAGGGTGTGCGGGGAAACACGGGGGAGACAATGTGGAAAACGTAGGCACAGTGTGTGGGAGTGCGCACACATGCGTATTTAGATGTATTCAAGCTTTGCTTCCCGACAATCCATTCCACATGGAAAATTTAAATCTATTCACCACGGATCCAGGAATCAAATTGACCACGGGTTCTCATTCTACCTCATTGTTTTATGACCAAGCAGCCTTACACATCTGCTATGTGAAATGATCAACCACGCTCTAGAAAATCAGCTCAAACCCCCCCCACACACACATTCTCTATTTCTCTGCTGTTTTATCCTCTACCCTCTGCGACCCTGTGAGTCGAGAGCTTCATTCACAACAGAACGTGATTTAAGTGCTTTTGAATGTGATCACTGGTGTCAGACACACCAGTTTGAGCGTCTCAGAAATAGCTGCCATCATTGGGCTATAATGTCTGGAATTTCCGGAGATTGCTCCGATAAGCAGTCGCAGTCCTGAGGGCACGACATGTCGTGTTGATGAAGGATGTGCGAGAGAGTGGCAAGGCTCATTCAAGCTAACAAGTATGCAAATAAAACATCCTGACAGTGGCGTGCAAAAAGGCAGCTTAAAAATACAGCCGTCAGACCTTGAAGTGAGTTGGCTCCAGCAAAACAAGACCACACCAGCCCTCCGGCCCTGCCAGTCAAAAAGAAGAGAAGCTACGCCGAGGACATGATCCTCTGAGAGATGCTCCCTAATCTGACAAACAATACGTCTGTAGCAACATGCCGATGATTGGGTCAGAAATTGGCATAAACAGCATAAACGGTTCCAAACTTCCTGCTGTAAAAGGTACAGACTGCTGGTGGGGTAATGATGTGGGAAATGTTTTCTTGGCTCACATTAGACCCGATTAGCGCTAACAGTTGTGCCTCACTGTGCACCCTGGAAGTCCTCAAACATTATCGCTGACCAGGTGCATCCTCTTTTTGGCCACCGTCCTTTTTAAGCCTTATGAAAATGGCAACTTCCAGCGGGTCAACCCATCATTGTCCTTAAGGTGGAAGATGTCATGGTTGTGCTTATATTTACATGTGACTGATTGTTGGCTTGTTTAATAAGATCAGACATTTTCTTGGTCTATCTGCCCTTCTTATTTTGTATAATACTCTTTTTGAACCATGCCTTAATTACTGTAATGTAACATGGCGCAACGCCTTCAAAAGTCACCTTAAATAAAAAACATGTACCATTGCAAAAGAAAGTCACACGGGCTTTGCCTTGGTCAGAGATAAACTCACCCACTCAACCGTTATTCCAGCGCTTTGAGTTATTAAGACTAACTGAGCTTAATCAATATCATAATGCCTGTCTTATGTTTCAAATTGTTAACAGGCTGAACCTCAGATTGTGTAGTCTTGTTCGCATCTCCAGCCGCCAGCTTAAATACCTAACGAGAAATAAGCCTCTTAGATCTTTGTCGCCGACATGTGCGCTCTAGTCTGAGTGTTACCTGTAGGGGGCCTCAGATTTGGAACGGGATTGATGATGGCCTAAAGGAGTTGTCCTCTTTCTCCAACTTCAAAGTACCTTTAATCCTCATTATCTGCTTAAAAGTGGAAACCGTGTATATCTGCGTACATCTTACATTACTTCGCCATTTCTTATAAACTATGGGCCCCCTTCTATAAGTTGATTTTAGCTTCTTTGGGGGACCCATTCACACTACCTTATTGTTTTTGTACCCCCGACTGTATTATTGGATTTTCTTGATCAAATAAAAAAAAAAATATTGAAGAATCCAGTAAAATTGATAACAAAATTACACCTGTGTTTCTGTGTAGGTTCTGAGGAATATGCCTGAAATGAATACCACGATATTAGAGGTACCCTGTGGAGTTTTTGACTAGTAGGGGCACCAGTAGCAACGTTTTTATGAGTGGCTTCACACTTTGTTTGTAATTTGCACGCGAGCGGTGCGATTCACATCCTGCCGTCAGTTTCACGCTATTCAAAATCACATATGAAACGATCCAATTAATTAATGATTAATGCAAAGAATTGTGCTCCACTGCTGCTAACATGTGCACAACAGTTCTGTTTGCATTGAATTGAAGTTTACTTGGAATTATTCATTTAAACAACAGAGTTTTGTAAATCCTTGACACAATATGACCACATTTTCATGATTCAGCTGAAGGTTTATACACCATAATTTAGTGATTGCCCAGCCCCATTTTGTGCTAACATGTCATTTGTCGCAAACAAAGGTCCCCCTATAATACCGCACAGCGACGTAAGGATAGGACTGATTCAAAGCAACATGGCGTGCCTCAGGTATTTCAGTAATGTGGGGTCTTGGTTGAATGAAGCTGTGTGTATCCTGTGCTCAGGAAACCATCGTCCACACTCCTGCATCGCTGTTCCAGATGATTTTGCCCCGTTCTAAGTTTGGAAAGGCCTGCTAGTAGAACAGTTTGCTGTGCACAGCAGCGCAGCTGTTCCTGTACTTATTTAGTGAGATCCTGGTGCTGGTTGTGCAGGATTGAATCAAGGTACTCACATTAGAAGAGGCGTGCATGATTGCACAGGGCTTGATGAGACACACATACCCCCAAATTAGTGACTGCAGATGGAACGGTCATACCTTTCACGCCTCGGCCCGCTGCGTTCAGACAGATGTAGGGACATTCATCAACTAAAATGTATCCTACAAGCATTTGTGATTGACAGATGGCGGTTACACTGTGCCTGGGCTAACCTGGGCTAATTTCTACCTCCGCATAACATCAGGAGACGAAAACAGGATCTAATTTGTGAGCGAGGAAAGACACTACTGGTATGCCTATGCAGTGAAGGTTTTCAACACATTAACATAATCACGGTTTGCTTTAATTATCGTTTAATCACATGCAGTATTTGATGTGCGAGTAAACATGTGAGGTAACTTCAGTTCAGGCTAGAGCCACAGTTTCTCTCTCCAGCAGCTACGCATGATTGCAAAGCCTCAAAAACAGTTAGCGATGTTTATAAGGGACATTCTAGATCCATTTTGTCATTTGCTTACCTGTGCCACTCAGGTTTTAAAGTCAAACTGTATGTGTGCTCGGTGTTTGTTTTGACTTGTTGCCTTTACTTGGTTAACACTGGGGGCAGCTGTGGCATCACTGTGAGTGTGTGCGCGTGTGACTGAGTGAATGCATAAATGCCGCCATTGAACATTTAAAACTACCGATTGCAGTTGTATTTGTCTGCCTTGACAGCACGGGTCCACCACAGCTGGACCCATGGAAGAGAGGCCGCTAATGCTAGCTCAGTGGTTCGAACTATCTCATTTACATTTACATTTAGTCATTTAGCAGACGCTTTTATCCAAAGCGACTTACACATGAGAACATTCACAAACCGAATTTTGGGGTTCAGTATCTTGCTCAAGGATACCTCGACGCATGGCTGGGGGGGATCGAACCCTGACCTTCGGATTGGCAGGCGACCGCTCTGCCACCGAGCCACGGCCGGCCCAATCTCAAAAGGAGAGCAGCTGCGGTCTGCTCAAAACGCTGCTAGATGTCGTCAGACGAGTACGTCATGCTCTCATTTGCGTGTTTGTGACGCCACCACGTAACTATTTAGGTATACAAACTAGTTTGAGAAAAAATAAAACTTAAATACTCAAGTTAAATGATTTGGAATATAGACAAAGGAGAAGGAGTGTCCCCGGCAAACAATGGAAATCAGTGGTTGGTACTGAGGCACGCACATGCTCAGCTCACGTACGTGTCTGTCTGGTGCTGATTGGTCGACTGCTGCTCTCCTCCACTCACTGACACATTTAGCCACCTTTCAGACCCTCTTAGCGACTTAATTCCTATAAAAGCGGCTAGCGACAAATTTAGCGACTTATTCAGACCATCAGGGGAAAAGCAAGAAATGTATATGTTGGCGCTTCTGCCAACAGCGCAGGGTCTCTCCCTCTCCTCTTGCGCCACGTGCAGGCAGTCAGTAGGTGTGGGGCAGGCAGGAGGCCACATGCATGTGTTGAACTGTTACTATAACTAAAAAGCCATTCAATATTAAAGGCGGTTTAAAATCACTATCCTCTTGAGTGTCTCAGATTTCTTCAACAATTTTAAAATAACACTTTTCATTGTTGGAAACTAATAACTGTAGTGAATCTGTGTATTGCTTGTTCTGTCATCACCCACATTTTACCCAGTTGCTTTTGTTCCTTTGTGCTGCTGCTGTTTTCATTGACTTCCAGCGCCACCTCTAAGTTTCCATCTGACTCTGGGTCGGGCTCAACAGCCAAATTGCAACCGTGAAGCTAGTGGGCTGGTATTCTCTGGGACACTTTAGTGGGATGGTGACTCGGCACGAGAGACTCGATTCCAGGTTGTCCGCGTGAAGGGGGTCCTCCGTGACCACTGAGTCCACTGCCACTGCCAGAGGATGTCAGGAACAGAAAGTGAACTTGAAATGCACTGGATGTTCTCAGCCACAAAACTGTCTGGCTGGAGAGCCGCTCGGGTGTGAAACAATGGCCCTGCCTTTTGTGCTCTTCAAGTTTGGGGATCCTACTAGTTTGTTGAAGAAATCTACAGAATGCAAAAGGGTAGTGATTTAAACAGCCTTCAATATCTCATGGCTATTCAGTCTTAGTAACAGTTTTGACCCCAATGGCATTTTCAAATGCCTGTAACTTGAAATAAACGCCCTGCAAGTCTTAGTTCATGACGTTTCCTATGATAGGTTTATTAGTCACCTAGTGAATTATAGGGGGTGGGGGATAAAAAAAGAAAACATATTTGATCATTTATACCTAGAACTGCCGTGGGGTCATTTTTACCCCTCACAGAAGCTGCTGTACATATGCGGCGCTCGCGCCAACCCGGTTTGCTGGCAACACCCATTGTTTAGACGTCTATTGATAAGCCGGCTGCCATATCACGAGCTAGAGCTAGCTAGATTTCAGAGATTAGGATGTGGAAACATCAACCGAAGTGGAAGAAACACTCTGTGTGTGTGAGAGAGAAAGAGCTCCATTTCTTTCTTCCCAGTAGTGTAACTAAAACAAGACGTTATTATCCAAAATTAGTTTTTTAACTTTCTTCCGGCTAGATTAGTGAACCCAAGTGCAAGACACGGGGAGGCGAGGAGACTGGAGTTAGGTAAAAGATGAATGTTTATTGCAGGGGTTGGAAGGGATGAAATATTGAGCAGGGCAGAGTGGATTTACCAGGCTGGCGGCTGGCTGCGCAGAGCAGAGGGGGAGACTGTAAGCTGAGCCGAGCAGAGGGGTCCGGCGTGTGGGACGACGAGCCGGGCGGGTCCGGAGCCGAGTCCGGGCAGTAGTTGAGTCGGGCGGGGGTCCAGGGCTGAGGAGCAGGGCTGACGAGGCGAAAGGGCTGGAGGCCGGCCGGAGCAGAGCAGACGGGATGAGCTTGACTGTGTTTTTTTTACCCAGTACCGTAACTAAAACAACACATTACTATCCAAAACTTGTTTTGAACTTTTCCTTAATGTTCTAGAATAATTAAATTACTTAAATGTGTTCATTATTTTGTCGTTTGTTTGTTGTAGCCTACAGTTTATTCATGAATTTTAAAATGTAGGCCTATTTGACCTTTTCGATCTGTATTGAAATAAAGCAATTGTAAAGACCCCATAAACTGAATTTTAAATCGTTGTTTTGTTAAGTCTTATTTGAAAAAAATAGATGAAAATGACAAATATACATCCATTTAAGCTGGACAACAAGAGTGCATTAAACCAGATTCAAAAGAATCACACCTGCTCTTGCAGAGATGAGAAAGGGACGGATATCAAATCTTTCACAATAATGACAAGGCGGCTTATGTTTCCATGTAAAACACAGCCTGCTTCTGTAACCAAAACAGCATGACTCATGCAGTTTGGGAGAGACGGATAGTGTGACAGAATAGACCTGGAGGCTGTCTTTAATATTGGATGTGTGGCTGAAGCGGCCTAATGGCTTAACACCGGTCTGTTTGGGATAAGAATAGCCCGCTATCTGTGTGTGTGTGTGTGTGTGTGTGTCTGTGTTTTTTCAGGGGGAGGATGGGGGTTACGGGGGGGTTTTGTGTTTGACTCGCAATTAAACTAGTTATTAAAAACTGCATATTGTTTAGAATTAGCATTTGAAATTTCTAACCTTTCCCCCCAAAAAAAGCACAGACAGAATTGATGGGATTATCAGCTTGATGTTAGTATTTCTTTCCTGGAATACCGCAAGATTTTATCATAAAACGCGCTCGCGTCGAAAGAAAAGTGTAATCAGCGGCGTCTTTTTATGATTCCGTCCATCTTGTTTCGGTACTCACATCACTGACCCTTGAACAGACACAGAATATAGGCCCAAATGGACCCCAATTTGATTGCCTGAAGACCCCAGCCACACACACACTCACACCCATATAAAAGAATTTTTTTTTTCTGCATAGCCCAACCTTTCTCAGTGCATGTAATGTGTGACACTTTACATTATTCACACTCTGACCCTGTTTAGATGTCCCTGTGGTCTGGGGCCGGGATATCATTATCAGAGACAGACAGGCAGAAAAGCAAAGCAACAGAGAGAATGAAAGATATGGGGGACTGTAATGCTCTAATAGTGTTTGTTCTGTCCTGCTCTCTCTCTCACTCTGTATACGTGTGTGTGTGTGTGTGTGTGTGTGTGTGTGTGTGTGTGTGTGTGCGTTGAACCCCTTCAGATACCCTGTCACCCAAAGCAGACGACGGCTTTCTTTCTTCATTTCTTTGTTCTCGCCTTATTCCTCTGTGTATGGTATAGTTAACCTGCAGGTCGCTATGGTTTTGTTTAAATACCCATCACGCTCCTTTTATTATCCCTCCGCCTCTATGCACACACCCACACACACACACACACACGCGTAGTACATATACACACACACACACACGGCATGGAGTCCATTTCCATGCTCGCATTCATGGGGCATCACACATCAAAGAAGCTGCCGCTGCTGCCTCAGCAAGCGTGTCAGTGTTCATGTGTGGAAAACCGGAGCGAGACTGACCTTGGTGTTTGTGTATGTATGTGATGGATGTGAGGCAGTGCAGAGGGGGAGACGGAGAGGACAAGATAAAGAGAGCTCAGTGTTTGGTGATGAGGGGCCCTATGTGAGAATAAGAGTGTTAGAGGAAGAGTGCAGCCACTATGAGCGAAGCCTGTGTGAAGGAAGGATAGCTTAATGTGCGTGCGAGAGTGAAGGGAAACAGAAGTATGTGTGTGAGAGCAATACAAGGACTTGAAGTATCCTCAAGCTGAAGCGAGGCGGTGAGTTATGAAATTATGCATGATAAAATCATTACAGCTCCTGTCTGTGTGTCTTTCTCATAGGTTTTCAGAATTCTCCCTGACATGGATACACTACACATCAGGCAAAATGTCCCAGGAACAGTCACCTCAAATGAACTTGCACTCCCACATGTTTGTGTTAGATCACTGGTTCCTTCCTAACACCTTGGCATAGTGTGGCACAGCTGACCATGCAACAATGCTTATGAGAGGAAGTAGCTTCCAAGCAGAGACACTACCACCACCATGCTTCACTGATGAGGTGGTATGCTTTGGATCATGAGCAGTTCCTTTCCTTCTCCATACTCCTCTCTTCCCATCACTCTGGTACAAGGGGATCTTGGTCTCATCGGTCCCATAGGATGTTGTTCCAGAACTGTGAAGGCTTTTTTTAGATGTCGTTTGGCGACCTCTAATCTGGCCTTCCTGTTTTTGAGGCTCACCAATGGTTTACATCTTGCGGTGAACCCTCTGTATTCACACTGGTGAAGTCTTCTCTTGATTGTTGACTTTGACACACATACACCTACCTCCTGGAGAGTGTTCTTGATCTGGCCAACTGTTGTGAAGGGCGTTTTCTTCACCAGGGAAAGAATTCTTCGGTCATCCACCACAGTTGTTTTCCATTGTCTTCAGGGTCTTTTGGTGTTGCTAAGCTCACCGGTGCGTTCCTTCTTTTTAAGGATGTTCCAAACAGTTGATTTGGCCACACCTAAGGTTTTTGCTATCTCTCTGATGGGTTTGTTTTGTTTTTTTCAGCCTAATGATGGCTTGCTTCACTGATAGTGACAGCTCTGTGGATCTCATTTTGAGAGTTGACAGCAACAGTTTCCAAATGCAAATGAACTTGGGAACCTTTTATCTGTTCCTTGTAAATGGCATAATGAGGGAATAACACACATCTGGCCATGGAACAGCTGAGCAGCCAATTGTCCCATTACTTTTGGTCCCTTAAAAAGTGGAAGGCACATATACAAACTATTGTCATTCCTACACCGTTCACCTGATTTGGATGTAAATACCCTCAAATTAAAGCTAAAAGTCTGCAGTTAAAGCACATCTTGTTCCATTGCGGTGGTGTATGGAGACAAAAAGATTAGAATTGTGTCGATGTCCCAATATTTATGGACCTGACTGTATCAGATATGTCTTAGTGTCCACCTTGAGGCTGCGCCGGACAGGGGTCTTAAAATCCGGACTGTCCGGCCAAAATCCGGATGTATGGCCACGCTAGCTACTTTCGTTTCTGTAGCTTAGCTTGCTACACTTCTCTGTGGGGGGGGCCGCTTTAGTGTAGTGAAGCGTCATTTAATGTAGAGTAACTGGTAGCCACAATTTCCAAATAGCTTGCCCATCACTGCTTAATACCATATCTATTTTAATACCATGTCTTGACGGCATCTGTCACTATTTATGTTTGTGGTTGAAACATCACAGACCCTTGCACCTGAACCCCTTTGCTTTGGGGCCAATCACCATACAGAATACAAGAATACACACACAAACAAATACACAGCCTTTAGCAGTTGCATTAGACCTCTCTGTGTTTTAGACTAAAAGCTTCAGAAAGTAGATCAAAAAATCCTCATACTCTCTTCCTTCTCTTTCATGCTACAGGCGCTGTGTGTGTGCGTGTGCGTGTGCTTGCGTGCGTGCGTGCGCACGTGCGTGTGTGTGCACGTGCAGTAAAAGCTCTTTTGTGCTGTGTTTGTTTCGTACGTCTCAGGCCCTACTTTTTGAGTTTCCTTTTCCCGTGAGTCTTCCCTTAAGAAAGGTTCTGGCAACCAAAAAGAATTACTACTGTCACATACTTCCAAAATGAAAGCTTTTTTTCTCTAAAAACCTAATTAAGTGTTCAATGAATTGTCAAATGAAGCTTTATTTAGATTTGGTGGCCAGATGGTTGGTGGTTAGATCCCTTCTTAAACTGAGTAAGTAAAGTTTATTTTAGCAAAACATTGAATCCCAAAGCAGCAGTGGTGTCTGTCCTGTAGCGGAGCCTGACCTTCTTGTGGAGGAGGCAAAGGAAAATATACATTTCCTGGCACGGTTTGATGAACTATCCTATTACTATTTCTAGGTGTTTCTATCTCAAAAACGTAAGGTCTTGATGCTAAACTCCGTTGGTATTTCACTTTCGGTTTGTTTTGACTTTTCCAAAAGAACCTGACAAACGCTACCCACATATGACTGACTCACTCTTTGATTTTTCTCAGTGTTGCTCATCAGAGAGTGCCTGCTTCACTGTCTTCACCTTAAGACAGCTCAATTTTATATATTTTTTTTTTAGGTTTTCCTGCAACAGTATACAATAACCTGACACCTCCCGTTGTCCTCGGAGGAGGACTGGAGAGCGACTGTAGCCTGTGAGTCTAAACAAAACAAAGGAAGCGTGGATCTACGGGTCCTGCAAAGTCTGGATGGTCCCATGTGCCTGTCAGAGTGTGTAAACACAAAAAAAAAAAAAGACAAGGAAAAAAAAGTCCTGAAATGTAATGTGTTGTCAAGGCTTTTTTTCATTAGCCAAAATAAAAACAGCACATTATCGCAGCTTTTTTCTTTAATTCTTAGCTTTGTTGTCTCACAAGACTTTTTATATGGCACTGAAATGTTGTTCGGTTTCATGTAAAGCCACTGCTTTCCATAAAGCTGGCTGGTTGCCTCAGAAACGTATTAGTGGCAAAATTGTTCGTCCTGCAAACATTCACTGTGGTAGACTTTACCCTCCCAACGGCTTCCTTCATTTCAGTTTATGAGAAACACTAAAACACCATATCGTCTTCTCTCTGTGGGATTTCCCTTTTTTTTTTTTATCTCAACACTTCTAATGGCACAGATTTCATTAAGCTAAGCACAGTTTTTATGCAACAATTATGTGTACGGACTGCAGTAAGATGGGGGGGGGGGGACAAAAATTGTTACAAACTTTCTTGTTGGCCACACATCCAATAGGGATTCATTAACATGGCTGGAACACATCACACCAATAGTATTTTAATAGTTTTGCACAATTTTTTATAATTAAAAGGAATAAAAAAAAGTTTTGGGGGAAATATCAGAAATGCTCCTTATGCAATCAGCTGGCTGGAGGGGCGTTTTCTGTTTTTGACTGACAGCAGCCTGTAGGCCCGGCACCAGAAGGGGAACTAAAGACAAAACTTGCACCGTAGCTTCCAAGCCATGGACAGACAGTGTTTTACTAGCAATGGTATTGATGACTAGGGACCCCACCAGCATCTATACGGACTGATGTAACATTTGCAGGTGCTTTAAATGCCGTTGAATGTGTTGCAGCTCACCAGCTGTCTAACACTTTTCCCCGGGGAGTGTTTGTTTTGCTTCGCTCAACACGCTATAGATGCAGGGCGAGACGTGTGTTCATGTTTGTAAGTTCGTTAAGAAGGCAACTCTGGCAGGAAAGCTAATGTGGGTTGCTCTTGTGTTTCTGTGACAGGCTGCTGTCCGGCTCAGTGTGACCGTCTGCTCTGCCTGCGATAGAACGCGTGACGCTACTGCTTCGTGATGATTGGCTGTATTGAAACACGTTCTCCATGGACGTCAACGATCGATGGGCCACAATCGTGAAATCAAAACAATATCAGATATAAACCTCTCCCTTTTGGTTTCTTTCTCAAAGGAAAACACTGGACGCAAGATTTACAGAGCAGATATGTACTATATGCTTCAGCAGACAAAACATTTCAGTTGGGCTTAGCAATAAGCTAAGAGTGGGTGTGAAGCAAAAGGAAAACCCTCTTAACTGTTCTAAAATCACCATTAAGCATTATATTAAATATTGATTTCATACATACATAAATGCTATTCTGTATTAATACGGTGTCAAGAGACGTGTGCCTCGCATAATACAGGGGGAACATAGCGTTGTATTGGCACAGATAGAAAATGGTCATCAGGGGTCTTTAGCAGGAGCTAAGCAAAGTTGGACATGTACTGTATTTTCCCAACCTTTTGTGCTTTAACTGCTGTGACAGGTCAACACTTTTGCTATGAGAAAGGTCCATTTGCCTTTTCTGTGGAAGAGATTTTGACATGTCACAGTAGGAAACGCACAGGTGCAACTAATGATGACTGTATTCCATTTTAGCGGCTTCGGTTTCGGGGTCCCGTTATTTTCTAGCGGCCGCGGCTCACTTGGACTTTGCCTGAGCTACGACGAGCCGAAATGTTTGCTGTGAGAAAAGTCTCTGTGGATTTGACCTTTTAATCAATCAGTCAGAACTGATTACTGAACTGTACTATTATTATTATTATTTTAAAAATGATGCACTGCACCTGTGCTATGAAGAGGATGACAAGACACACTGCCTACCTCTTATTATTTTAAATGATTATACAAGTGTTATGCTGTAGCCTTTTCTGGGGAAAAAACAAGACAAAAATGTGGCGGTGAATGTGTGCTTTTGCATCCCAAATCAATCAGGTGGTGAAATGTTGAAATATAATGTACTTTCAATTACAAGGTGATGACAGGCAGGGTGCCGTGAAAGCCAGCAGAGATGAGTCGTTGCTGGAAGTGGCGACAACATACAGTGTTTGTTCTCCGCATCAATTTGGTCCCAGTTTTAGATCCCAATCCCAACACTGCGTTGCCCCGTCTTCAAAGGCAAATAGCTGTGGCTCACAGATCAACACCATCCCAGGTTCAACCATCAGGTGTCTCGCTGTCCATGTGATTCAAATGTCAGTTCACTCAGCACTCAGACTGGAGTTTAAGTTCCCGTTGTTGTCATATGTATGAAAAACATAGTGAAATGACTGCTAGCATGGCTAAACTTCGATCTTTCCCTGGTTTACACTGTGTGTGTGTGTGTGTGTGTGTGTGTGTGTGCATACACTACAATTTGCACACCAAAAGCATGAGAAAATATGATTATGTTCTATCAATGTGATTTCTCATAGATGGCTCAAAGACTGTGTGTGTGTGTGTGTGCCAAACCTGCTGCAGCCTTTGTATTCATGGCCTATGGTCAAATCTAATTTAGCTTCTGTATTTTTGATCAATTGAAAAAATAGACATTTTTCTAAACTCCACCAAGATCAATATCAATGGGGTTTTTTGTTTCTGCTGTTCTCGCTTCCATAGCCGCAATAAAGCGTTTTATTTTTCACTTTTTGCAGACCACACACAACAAGATTTGCGATTACCCTGTTTTCTTTCCTTGTTTTTTTTTTTTTTCATTTGTAGCTTGTAAAGACTGAGAGATACAAACAGACAAAAACAAAACACTGAAATCAGTGTAAAAAAACGTTTGTCTCAGTATTTCTCCAATGGGAAAAACACTGGAGTCTTTACAGCATTCGCTGTTTGATTCAGTAATTTTAGCATGTGCCAGCTGTAGTTCCAAAATAAAAGCGCCATCTGATTCTCTGACTCCACTTCCAGGTGCTATTAACACGACTCCCGGAAAACAAGCATTTGGTTGAAATGGAGCATAAACAGGTAATATTTACATGTACTAACACAACTATGAATAAAGTGCAACTCAACGTACTGTGGATAGATATTTTAGACATTTTAGCGCAGAGGTTTACGTCCCCCACCCTCAACACAAACACACACACACACACTCAAAATACACAAGCAGAACAGTGCAGCATGGGATACATACAATGTTGTAAATCACTCCATAGGCCGCCATAATGTTTTTGTCAGCCAGTGAAAGTGGTTACAGTGGCGTCTGTTTGAAAGTTATTGTGCCCTTTGTAGAGTAAATGATGTCACACGGCCGCGGTTCAGAAGGTGATGCTAAATGGCATGCTTTACTTTGTGTAACCACTGAGTGGTTAAAACCTAAAGGGGACTGTCAGGAGATCAGGAGCGTTTAACGCTGGAGGTCGAGGAGGGCTTCCTCGTGCCTTGTTTTTTTTTGTTTTTTGTTTTTTTTCAGAAGGTAGCCTATTTTTTGGCCCCTTGAACTTATTTTTGGGCCACTTACTGAACTTTGAGATCATGTATAGTTATTATGTTATATTGTCAAATAAACACAGAATTTAGTTTGAAAAACTAACAAGTGAGAAGAGCAAAAAACAGAAAAGAAAAAAGTTCACGAGCATTCAAAGGCCCTTTTGCTCCAAGATCTGTGCAGTTCTGACCCGGCCTCTGTCATGCTGCTACTTTCTCTGTCTCCCCGTCTGCTGTAGAGAATATCGATACATTGTTGAGAATCCTGAAGTTCTGACGGAGCGTTTCTATCTTAAACGGCGCAGCTTTTCTACCCTTCACGGCACTGGTTTAGCATAAAACCCACAGACCAATTGCATGTGTTGCAAATCATCTCACTCAGCCAATCAAATCTGTGCATTCCGATGTGCACTGCGACTCGAGTCAGCGCGTGAGAGACAAAGGGACACCGAGGAGTCTGAGAAATCACTTCTCTTGGCGAGCGCTCAAAAGAGAGAAGGAGATAATGGAAACAGAGATTTAAATCTTTAACAGACTAGTTTTTGCTGCACTTGTGCATTTTGCTACCTTGTGTTGTTATAATTGCTTCTATAGTCTTCCTTGTGTGTAAGTCGCTTTGGACAAAAGCGTCTTCTAAGTGACTAAATGTACATGTAAATCCAGAAAGGACAGACTCTTACATGTTCAGTCTTCCCACAGGCAGGTCAAAACCAGAATGTCTCATATGGTCCGATACCGTTGCGATTATTATAAGCGGCAATGTGAAGCGCCAATGCAAGACAAAGCACAGAACGTGTTCTGCGCGGGGGATGGCATCCCCCCTAGTCGCCCCTTAAATCGCCAACTGGATTCAGGTTTAGCTCACAGTTAAAACTCTGCTTTCCCTAGTCTCTGGAGTGCCCTATTCTCCTGACGTGGTCACCTCGCAGTACGATTTTCCCGTGGGTTCTCAAGATTGCCCATGGGCGCCCGGGGGCTCGAGAATCGCCACATATGGTACAAAGTGTCTGACGTGTAGTTGGAGCCTGCTTGTTAGCATTCCCTCTCCACTTAACTGGAGCGGGACTTTTCAAAACTTATGATGGTCACGTGAGCGGGACGTGGTTGAGATTTCGACCCACGTCACTGTGCGGTGCCACCGCATTTGTGTTCCCAGTATAGTATGGAGAGCGTTTGCTTGTTACCTCTAACACACTCTCCCCACTGTGTCCCGTTCTCTGAAGGTGCCAGTGGGGAATAGAGAGATGAAGACTTTATCCCTCCTCTTCCTCCTCCTCCTCCTCGTCGCCTCAGGGGCCTGTGACGACGTCAAGTACATCTCCAAGAGGAACTCAGGTAGGATGGACAGCCGTGGTTGTTGTCCACAGGCGCACTTCTATTCATGTCATTTTGCTGAAAATGAGCCTTTCTCTCCTTCAAAGTTCCCAGGCTTTTTGTCTTCATTGAGGTTTCTGCCTCTCACTGATATTCCCTTTGTCTTGTTTAGTTTTTTCTTTTGTTTCACTGTCATCCCTTTTCATTGCAAACACTCTTCAGTCTTCGAATAAGACGATAATGCTACCTCTTGTCTTTTCTCATCTACTCCTCCTCGCTCTTGTTCTCCCTCTTGCTGTGAAATACCCGCAGCCTCTCTTCTTTCCCAAAAATCCTCTCCCCTCCTGTCCTTTCTGATGCATTGATATCTCTCAACCCGATGCAATGGATATGCACTTCCGCTTCTGCTCTTGCTAGTGCTATCTTCACCATCCTCACCTCTGCCTTTCGCAAGTAACATTTCTCTCCAAACTCTGTCTCAGAGCTCAGATGGCTGTCTTCCCTGTTCCCTTGCCTCTCTCCTCTTTCTGCTGAGGGCGTGTAATGATCAGCCTGTCTGACTGCTGCTGTCACTGTTGCCGCCGTTATGCTCATTTGTGTATCAGCGGCCAGCTGACGACAGATCTGCTGATGGTCTTTTATTCGGGATCGATTTGTTGTGTCTTGCTGATCAGCTTGACAGAGAGCGTTTGATTGGGCTATCGATGTTTGGCATGCGGCCTTAATAATCCTTTGTAAGATACTGTATGGTGAGCTTAGTATATAGACACATTGTGCTTCAGTTCCATGCTGTCCTTATGTTTGAATGGCATCACTCATGTTTACAGAATATTTGATCTGCAGTTTTACAAGTAATTATAGTATGTATGTAATTATAGATATTAACAGCATTTGTACTTCCATTCTTGTGTGCACTGACGTGATAGTGAGCTGCTGTTACAAAGAGTTTCCCCTCGGGGATTAATAAAGTATTTCTGATTCTGATTCTGAATTGTATTGCCATGCACCCCTACCAAGTCCTGAAAGTGATAAAAACACAGAAAATGACTTACTGACTTTTTAGCAAACTCAGGTCATCTAATTATAACAATCCAGTTAGAATTGATTCCGCCGTAATGTAATCCCCAAATTTGCTTGCTTGTAAGTGAGAGGGTGGCTCCTGCCGTTTTAATCGAGGGAATTTGTGGGCAACCATAACAATCGTTCAGAGATCCTTTGTACTTACACACACAGCATCTAAGAATCACATTACGGGGGCTTCGGCGAGCTACGGTACAAACAACAAAGTTCCAGTTGAGGCCCTGAAAACGTCCCCTTTTCAGCGTCTAACTATGAGCGATGGGATCCTACATGAACACCCCGCTTGTGGTGCTTGTTCGCTTTCTGGCCAGAGTTAGATGAGAAGCTTGTCATTGTCAAGTCTGCACCGCAAATATGAACATACAGCCAGGAGCCGGTTAGCTCAGCTTAGCATAAAGACTGGAAATTGGGGAAAAAGTTAGTTTGCCTCTGTCCAAAAGTGACCATCTCTTGATAAAGTTGTGAAGCAACAAGTGGAGACTCCAGGAAGTTACCGTTCCGGCGCCAAGACAAAAGGTTTTACACAGTTCTTGTGCGGGTTAATTAGTGAGCTTTAGAATCGCTGGTAGGCAGATTTTGTTACCTTCTGACAGAACTAGGCAACAGTTTCCCCCTGTTCCTAGTCTTTGTGCTAAGCTCAGATAAATGAGCTGCTGGTTCACCTACATATTTACTGTACAGAGTGGTATCAATGTTCTCACACTACACTTGGCAAGAAAGCGATTAAGTATATTTCCTAAAATGTCCAACTACCCCTTTTAATAAATACCTGAAGATGTAATTTTTTTAAACTTTGATCGTTACTTATTTATTGAAAAATATGTAATTTCATAGAGAAATACTTGGGATTTGATTGGGCCTTTTATGAGCCACAAAAGATGCAAAACATACCAGGTCCCATTTATGATTATTGAACGTACTGGCAGTAGTAAGACGTGTTATGTAGTATCCAAGTCATTAGATTCCTGCTTGTAGGGAAATTCTGTCCTCTCTTGACTTCCTCTAAAAGGAGGTCAAGGGTCAGTGTCCTCTACAGAGCAACAGCCCTGCAGCTGGCAGGAATTTATTGTTGTGGGGAAGGACAGTTATGCAGAAACTAGCCAAAATGTCTTCCAGGCCACCCCGACACCCACGTAGAGTCCTCTCCGCAAGCATTATGTTGCAAAACCTCCAGGCTACAACGATATGGAATAGAAAAGTGATTCATTTTTGATCAGACGAATAGACAAAAGACGATGAGTAAAAATAACACAATTGCAATTGTGCTGAATGTGTTACTTTGCGAGAGAAAAGCTGTTTTGTTTTTTTGTGAAGCGTAGTGAGTGAGGGTGGGCTTCAGAGTTGCTCACTGCACTCCCTGCTCAGTCTCATCTTTTACTTTCTCTTCTCTCACCTTTTTCCTTTCTCAGTGTTTGTTTCTCTCTCACACTCAACATGCTGACTGTGTGGGTGAGCTGGTGGGAGTTTTTGCTTGGTATTTGGTATTTGCTGTGTGTGTGTGTGTGTGTGTGTGTGTGTGTGTGTGTGTGTGCGTGTACGCTCGCATGCAGGTCCGTTTCATGCCATATTGAACAGGGACTGTGTGGGGGTGCTGTACAGTATATATATATATATCCAGGTTTTAAGTGTGTGTGTGTGTGAGAAATCCCTAAGTGTACTTTAGTGTATGCTCTCTGGATGTGCGCTCTCCTTCTGTGCGCGTGTGTGTGTGTGTGTGTGTGTGTGTGTGGGAGAGGTGTGCAGAGAGCAATTATGTGATCAGAGCAGAGCCAAGCGGACATTTATGTGGGCGACCGCTACAGTCGGCCAAAGACAGGCTGTTAGATCTTTTCTCTCCATTACTGTTTGTGTGTGCGTGCGTGTGTGTGTTTGTGTGTGTGTAACTGGACACCATATGGGTAGGAACTACCGTTTCCTATTGTCAGCCTCCCTGCTGTGCCTTGATGCAGCACGCGCTGCAGCAAAAAGGGGGACAAATTGTGATGAGACAAAGCAGAGAGAAATGGGTGGTGGTAGGCGAGGAGACACTTTAAAGGGATTTTTATAAAGATCAACACAACAAATAACAAACGAGTGATAGCTACAGAAGAAATACAATGAAGTGATGCTATATTTGATCCCTGTCGGGATGTCCTCGCCTCCCTCCTCAGCGGTCAGCTACTGTATCATCAACCCTGAAGCTGGTCGGGTTCGGTGCCTTGCTCAAGGACACATTCAGCGGGGTTGATGTTTGCTGGTTCTCCCGCTGGCTTCTCCACACTAAAACACCCTGAAACACACACATACATGAACTGCAAAGTACATTCGAGTTTAATGGACATCTTCCTGTCAGCAAAGAGTGTGCAGACATGTTGGCAACCATCCATCTTGGCTCCAAATGGAGGCTGCATCATGAAGAATGCATATTACAACTTGTAGTAAACAAGCTACAGCATGAAGTATATATAGATAGAACAGCTTGCAGGAAGCAACGCAATATGTGCTGGTAAGTTAACTAATCTAGTAATTATGTGTAGAATTTATTTATATTTTGTCTTTTCCTCTCAAGCTTCATTCACACTCCCAGTGTGCTGCTTATTCCATTGCGGAGAGCCCTATTCCTGCTGCAATGAACAGTCAAATGCATCATTTGGTTGAAATATTTCAGCATTTTTGTTCCAGCTCCTCAGTCATGTCGGTATCTGATCACACAATTCAATCGGCTCTTATCTATCTGAAAGGCCATTCTGTGAAAAATCGATCAATCTTATGGTAGAAGTTCTATTTAAAGTTCTGTTCAATTTGAAAAGTTGGACACAGTTGTATTTGCAGATTTCTAAAGTTCTGTATGTTGTATTTGGAGGCCACATGCAATCAAACGGGAACAGTCTATTTATCTTATGTTGCAGTCATACCAAATGAGGAAATATCTTGTGTATATATTAACGCTATCTTATTTACATAATAAAGATAATGAATATTCTATATCCAGGGCAATTTTTATATTAATCCAGGACCCAATAATAATTAGACTGATTTGGAATGAGGGCTATTCGAGATGCAGGGTTGGTTTCATTGAGCCTTCTTCTACATAAAACCTGATTAAAGTGTAGAGGCTGTAAGTATTTTAAGGTCATGTCCGTTTCTTATCCAGCCTGACTCTAATACATTTAATACATCCCAGACTATTTTACTAATTTGTTTTTTTTATTACAACTGCACCACACTATTGATTCACACCCATGCCTTTCACTGGACACATTGTATGAGCATGTGACAAATAAAACCTTTGAGTCTTGAATCCATCTAATAGTTAAAATTGTTCCATATGCTATGTCACAAGAAGGTTATTATAATCTATTAAACTAATGAGGAACTCATGACGGTATTATTATTATATTCGGGAGTATCTGGTGGCACTACAACAAGATCAGTGGACTTAGACTGGTTTATTTGTACGTTTATATCATAGCCTGTATATAAAGAAGGACGACGTCACAGCTCCCCAAAAGTGAAGCCAAAACCCCTCGATCGCCCCCTCGTGGCTGGCTGCAGTGTAGGTCATAAACCCCGCCCCCCTGTTTTCTGTCATTTTAGGTAGTTTTAGGCAAGTGTTCATTTTTTATAGGAGTTTGGTTTTAATTAGTGTTATTTGATGCAATAAAATGGGGTCTCACCTCGCGATCGAGTCAGCCAGCAGTGTGGGCGGGACCTCGATACCGCGGCTCCAACTCCGATCACTACTGCGCACACTCTAGGTCCAAATGACGTCACCAGCGCAAGATGTCAGGCCCCGTATCCGGGATATTTTGGCATCACTTTTGTACAGTGGGAGGATGTGGAAATGCGTTGTCCATCTCTATGCATTGTCCATCTTTGCATATGGTCTATGGTATATACGGTGTGTGTATATATATATACACACACACATGACTGATAGAAAGGTGTTTTTTCACCTTCAATGCACCTTGCCATATTCTCCAAGTCTTTGAACTCTCCTGGAGGGATAAACAGCGTTCTTTAAAAGATATTTTATCACTTGGTGTTTGACTAACATGGGGCTACTGAATCTCCTACGGGTGTTCAAATGGGTTGAGATCTGGTGACCGTGCCCTGAAAGGGAGCATCTGTATCAGAAAGTTTCTCCGCTCATTTATTCAAGTTTTTCCTTTCCTTTTTAACTGCTGTAAAAAAAAAAAAAAGGGGGTTTTCACGTGCATTTCCAATTCCAAAAAGCATCTATTTAAACAAGATATTACTTTCTTCTAGACTGTAGACCCACTGTATTGAATAAGAGAAGTCACAGTGAAGCTAATGGTGTTGAAGTAACTCCGATTACACAAAGGCAGAACTGTTTCTTAGATTAGCCCGTTTCACTGAAAGTGCTAATGAGCTCGACAGTTGCTACGCAGGCAGGACAATGCTGAAAATAATGCCTGGCAGTCACACAGGCAAATTCGTGCACATTCACACACTCGCTCCCGCACAGCCAATCCCGCACATGGGCACAGCCGTGCATATCCACATGGCTGCAGAGTCACCCACAACGCCCACGTTTACACATACATGTACACAGACACATTATATGTTAGTAATGTCTCCGTTGCAGAGCACTCAAACTCAGTTAAGACGTATTGCTTGTTTCGTCATCTCTCCGTCAGAGGTGTCAAGTAACGAGGTACAAATACTACTTTACTGGAGTAATTCTTTTTCAGCCGACTTTTTACTTCTACTCCTTGCTTTTTCATGCCATTATCGGTACTCTTTACTCCTTCCATGTCACAAATAGCCTCGTTACTCTTTGGATGAGACGTATAAACATATACCATATAGGGTGCCGGCACCCTATTGGTTTGGACGCGATCCATCGCAGCTGCACGTGACAGAGGTCCCGTCACACTCCAGCGAGGACACAGCCAGTGTTCGGGGTCATTACTCAAAGAAAGTAATCAGTAACAGCAGACGTATGTAGCCAAGTACAAAGATGTCCGTCACATGTGTGATTCTTTATTGTATTTACTTTGTACTAAAATGCGTTCATTTTCAATGGGCATATATGCAGCTGAAACAGTTAACCTATAGTGCATCCCACATTTTTCCACTCTAAACATTTTAATATAAAATTATAGTCATTATGGCCTTTAGAAACCTGTTTATTTGAGGAGGTGGGGGAGTGGACTATCACCCCTGTGGCGTGGCCTAAGCTTTTGTCCTTAATGGCATTTTTTCCCCCTTACATTACTTTCACTTTTACACTAAGTTGTTTTGAAGCCAGTACTTTTACACTTTTACTTGCGTAAAAAGCTTGAGTTGATACTTCTACAGGAGTCTTTTTAAACCCTAGTGTCTATACTTCTTCCTGAGTGCTGAATGTGAATGCGTTTGACACCTCCGCTCTCCGTCCTTCTCTCCATCGCTCCTGGTCGTCTTAGCTGAGGCCAGATCTCAACGGCTTCACCGCTCCAGACAAAACCAATAGGTAAGCTGACGTGGCGAGCAGGTCCCTGCTGGGCTGATAGAGCGAGGGGAGGGAGAGACAACCAAACTAAAACGTAAAGCAAGAGAATGGTCATCTCTTTATGCTCTCTGTACGTGTGGTGTACAAATTATATTGTGTTCCTCGTTATTTAGTAACTAGAGGTATTTCCATGTTTTTAATGGAAATAAAGTGAGAGGGTGAGACAGAGAGAAATGAAGAAGGAACTACAGTAACTAAAATGCAAAACATCACTGCGTTCGATGGTAGTGATTTTTGTACATTTTCTCTATATATTGCATTATTTTTACCTCTCCGAGCGGGTTCATATCACCGCTGCTACACTTTTTTCTTCTGGGTCTCTTCTTTCTGTCCCACCTGCTTTGTTTCAACAGTCTTTAAAAACCTCCAACATGATGTGCTGATACCGATGGTTTGCCTTTCTGCGTGTGTTCATGCATTATGTGTATGTGTCAGGGTGACTGAGTGCTGGTGAATGCCCTTGCGTTTGTGTGTGTGTGTGTGTGTGTGTGTGTGTGTGTGTGTATGTATTCTGACGCAGCTAAGACCTGCGATCAAGGAGCGATTAGATCTCAGTGGGATCTAATCGCAAATGAACTCCTGGCATGCAAAGCAGAGCAAAGATAACAGAGTCTGTTTTTGTCTGTCTGCGTGTGTGCACGTGTGTGTGTGTGTGTGTGTGTGTGTTTGTGTGCACGCTCGCACGCGTGTGTGTCATGCTTCAGTGTGGAGTGAGACATATTTGCGCTGTGGAGTATATAGCGTGGAATCTGCGTATCTGCGTGTGCGCCGAGTAGCTTCGAGAAAAGGGACAACACACACACACACACACACACACACACACACACGGCTGTCTTTGCTGCTGACACATGCTCGCACGCGTGCGCACACACACCAGCCAGTCCCTCTCTCTGCCTGCACACTGCATCTAATTTTGCATTAGAAAGCATCTGAAGTCGAGCAGATCTTTAACTTGTGTTTTCTAGGGGGACAAATTATTGTTGACACACTTTACACTTGGCTGTGATCAACTTTGCTGCACAATGAACAAGAATGTGAGGCTCTGTACAACAGTGACTCCTCTTAAAAATGACTTTGTTAGAAAAATGTACATTACAATTAATCCTGAGTTATATATATATATATTTAGCATTTAAAAAATCTGCAAAATAGGAGAATGTAAAAACACAAACTAGCATCCTGTACTGGAGATCCAAGTTGACGTTGTCTTCTATTTAAAATGTTGAGTGGTTGTTTGAGGAGCGATGTGAATGTCTTTGCCATTACTCTTGGTGTTGCTCAAAGTACTGAGGGCAAAAAGGCAAATTACTTATTCACCACTGTGGAGAATGCAGACAGGGACAGAGAACAAGAGAACTAGAGCAGGGGATGAGAGATATTCAACATTTATGAGCTCCTATTGTACTACAGCAGCAGGAGAGAGACGGTTTAGTTTTGCCGGGGATGCTGAATGGTGCAGGTAAGTGACGTAACTTGGTGACAGAGTTGCAACAAATAAGTTACAATATGACGGATTCTTTCCCCCCCAGTTTTTTTTTTCCGAGTTAGTTTCAGTTTCCAGAGATCTTAACGTGCACAATTTTTCAGTTAGCTGAAGTACTACCAATGTTGGTGTCAAAAGCACTGACTCATTAGACTTTGTGCAGTGAGACCAGCAGAATAATGGTTGAAAAGTCTAGATTTTAGTGTTTTGGGTTTTTTTTCAGACCACTGCACAGCTTCGCACACTTTTTCGTGATTAAATGAGAAGAAGTCACATCACAGCCTGATTGTCTGCTCACTCCAAAAGACTAATGAGCAGCAAAAGTGGATGGTAGCCGTTCATTTTCAGTCTGATCTGGGAATGAGGACCAGGCGTCGGCTGGCTCGAACATAACAGGAGTACGCCCTTCTTGGATGTTTCCAAGACTTGAATGTGCACCTTGAGAGACTCGGTTAGCTGTCGGATATCAAAAAAGCTAAGTGTAAATGCATCCAAGACGCATTTGAAATGGATTGAAATCGGATTGTGGGTTTGCAACGTGGTTTGAGAGGCATAGCCAGATGTTTAAAAACTTCCCCCATGTGTAACTAAGACAGTAAATGGTCCGTGGATGTTTCCTCTCCCCTGTGATTAAGTTGAAGATACACTGGAATTACATTGATAAAAGTCATTTTTCTGTCTGTCATGTATAAAGTGACAGAGGGGGGAAAAAAAGGCTCGAGCGATTTCGATACGTTCAGAGGGCTTAACATGGTGTTGAAGTGTTTATCTGATCCCTGATGCAATTATTGAGTGAGCTGTGTGGGTGAGGGAGCAGCGTTAGTTAGGACCCCTGAGTTTATGGATATTTGCAAGCTTGCCCGCTGGCTAACCTGTTATTGCAACTGAACTGCCAAAGCGCAAAAGGTTTTCTTCTACCAGACAGTTTCTAGTAAGTTACTGCCACCCATGCAGCCAGAGTAAGCCGAGACGGATTCAGCCAGATTTGAGATATACAGCCTAACTGAAAGTGTGTTGCATCTCATGGATTCAAAAAAGACAAAACAGTAAATGGGGCAATAGTGACGCCGGGGCTTGAAAGCTCTGGCACTGCAATGTGGTAAACAGGGTCAATCACGGTATTGCTGTTTATCACTTTTAATGTTGACCTTAAGGTTTTAATTTGACATTGGGAAGAGCTGGACCTGATACTATGGACCTGCTGTTGGCAACCACTTGACTTTTCGCCACTCCACATTCAGCTGTGTGTGTGTGTGTGTGTGTGTGTGTGTGTGTGTGTGTGTGTGTGTGTTTTCTGCTCACACACCAATTACACAAATACACTGTCTCTCTCTCTCACTCACTGTTGCCTCTTTGTTACATCTTTCAAACTAAATATAACAGGCTGTTTTTGAGGCTTCTGTGTGTGTGTGTGTGTGTGTGTGCGTGCTTCAGCTTGCTCTAATTAAACCACTATATGTGGCTTCAACTATAGCAACATAAGCAACAAGACCAGCTGACTAACCACCATAAATAGTTGCTGCTTTCGGGTTTTTTCCGTGTTGCTCTCTGTAGCCCGCGCTGTAAAATTCAAGTCATTTAAGATGGTGCTTTTCTGCATAATGCCCAATAATTTCATCTAACACACTGTCGAATTTAAATCGCATCATTTAGAGAGCTGGTTCCGGAAAATGAGACAAGACTAAGAGCTCCGCATTGAGTAAAGGGGCATTTCATCACGCTTCAGTGCTACTTCTAATACCGCCATACCATCCTCTACGCTGGGCAATGGATCTTCTGAGACCAGAGCAACACGATAGCCAAATGTGTTTTGTCCTCCCGAGCTATCAGAACTGAACGTGCTGTTTTCACTTGTCGTGTTCCTGCTCTTTCTGAACGGGGACATCAGTTTTGTCTCCGGAGGAGCTTTTGCGGCGGAGCCCCTCCAGACTCTTCTGCCTGTGTATGTGCCGTGTTGCATGGTACTGTGGAACAGGGAAGGGAGCAGTGCTGATTTCACTGGCCGAGAGTGTGATGCCAACCCCCTCTACGGTCGCTGATGATGTATTTAGCCAAATCCCAACCTGTTCAGCTGTACCACAGTTACACCACGCACTTAGGAAGTCACCAAAAGTGGAGCCCTTTGCAACAAGAACCGCTGAGTCATAAAACATAGAGGCCTATGACTTTTGTACATCTGAGGCAGTTTTTTACAGTGTTCTCTGCTGGTGATGCTCTTAAACGAATAGCTTGACATTTTGGGAAATGCGTGTACTGGCTTTCTTGCTGAGAGTTAGTTGAGAAGATCAATACCTCTCTCCTGCCTGTGTGCTAAAGTCTTGAGCTGTGTCCAAAACAACTACCTCAGTCAGTCATTCACCACTCCCTATAACAGACACCCGGCAAACACTCGCAGCAAACTGAGATGTCTTATAAGTGTCATCACTGACGGGTGAAGTGTTGCACAGCCGTAATTCTTGCATCTATAAAATGGGATGCATTGCACTGTGGGACTGTTAGCAGAAAGTGGTATACATGCCATGGACACTACGTTTTTGATCCAACGTGAGAATCTTTGAGAGCACAATATAGTCGGTATACTCACGCACTTAGAATTCAGACACTCAAAACATTTTTTTTTTTAAATGGCTGAGGGTAATTACAGTGCGCTATATGGTAAGTAGGGAGTGATTTTGGACACAGCCTTGGAGTCTCGTCATCAGAGTGAGGTTGCCATGGCAACCAGCTGAGAGTCCAGAAAGTTACTGCGCCAGGCCAAGAAAGTTCCACCTCGTAACATTCCCTCAGCATTCCTGTCAATTTTACCTAAAAGGCTTGAAAAAAGGCTTGCGCAAACTAAATTGCGTGCAGTTCTTGAACCATGTGGAGTATATGCATGGTTTCAAAGACACTATATCGGTGAGTTTCTCCTGTGTTTATTCTGTGTAAGCGCTACGTGGTGGTCTGACACATCAAATGATTGTACCTGCTGTGTTGATTGTACCCTTAAAATGGTTTACATCGTTCGAACCGCGAGAATCTCAGCTTTCCGGAGATATGTGACACCTTTCGCTTCTGTTTTTGCATTTCACGTCTTTACCTGTAACCCCCCCCAACGTGCCGCCGGCGGAACATAGGGCTGTTTTAAACTGGTTAAATCCACAACCATAAAGTCAATGAGGGTAAATGGAAGTACAGCAAAAAAAGATGGCCTACTGCGTGTTCCCATAGCTTTCTCCTCGTCTTTTGGTCACGTGCTGCACAGTCCTGCATGGAATTTTATTTTTAGGTTAAGAACCTCCAGTTTAGACCATTTCCCATTTGAGCGGACTGAGCTGTCTCTATCAAGGTGACGATAGCAAAACTGGATGTTGAACCCCCAACTTAATTAATCATCCTCACATTTTTTGTACAACACTTTTGAAACTTACGAAGTAAGGTGACTTGAAAACGCCTCGCCGTTCACGTCCGCCTTCCTCGCCTCTCCACTCTTCTTGGTCTCCTTCTCTCCACATCGCCACGCTGTCCCTCCCACTCCCTTTCTGTCATCCCTCCCTCCCTCTCTTAAGTCCCCCCATGTGTCCATGTCTTTGTTGTGCGCCAAGGTCATATTAAAGATTCATCCACTCTCTGGTTCTGCAGTCAAATATTGATAAAGGCTGACACGGCTTTGACTCTGTACACCTAAGGGTTCCACTCTTCATGCACACACACGCGCACGCACACAACCTTGGATGTCTATACACCTGTAGTGCACACAGATACCAACATGACTGTTGTACAAATAAACACAAGAGCAAACACCGGTGTTCAAAACACAAACACGCTGAGAAATAAAAATCGAAACACACAAGTAATTTACAGCTCTCTAAGTTTAACGTAATAACTTGATTTTCCTGAAATCCTTTTTGATGCTCACAAATAAATAATCAATAAATAAACTTTATTTATAGAGCACCTATCAAAACCATGTACAAAGTGCTTCACAGGGAGGAATAAAATATCACAGTGAATGATAAATAACATGAAGGGCACACACAAAACAAGAGATGATGACAATAAAATTAAAACCCACAAAAAAATAAACCGACACAGTGTGTAACATTTTCATAAATCCATCTGTTTGAGCAGTGGTAGAAGGAAGCATTCAGATCCTTTTACTTAAAGGAGCTGTGTGCGACATTCACTGCGGCTAAAAGTCGCACTGGAGCGCCATCATCTCAGACCAGAACAGATGAGCGGTTACGGCCCACCAGACCTCATTGAAAAAAACAATAACATTTCGCCGCAGATTATCGTGAAACACGCTTCATTCAAACTGGACAGAAACCAAAATAAAACTCACCCAAACCGTCATTGTTAGTCTTTCCGCGGTTCCAACAATCGCCAGCTCTGGTTTTGGTCGAAATGAACCCTTAATTCACAGCGTTAGATGAGAAAAGAATCCGCCGTTGTATCCCTCTCCTCAAAGCCAACAGTGTCACAGGGCGGGGCTAACATTTCATTACAACATATACGGTGGGATTGTGACGTCGTTCTCTGCTCAGGACGGCATTACTCCACTGTATCTTTACGTAGCAAATGGTTTTTTGCTGCTATATTGATGTTCAGAATCTCATAAACAGAGCCTTGTCTTTTGCAGTGACAGGCATAAATAAATTATAGCTTTATCATTTAAAAAAACAACAACCTGACAGCTGGACTTACACGCATCATACAATATGCACATACAGGTATGTACATTGATCACCACACACACACACACACATGCACACACTCAAGCCCATTTGTAGTGGCAGCACTAATAAATAAAGAGATTACATTTGCAGTGGACAAATAAGCGCGAAAATAAAAGAATGTTGGGACACCTGCCTTATGCGACGAACAAACACATGCAGAGTGCAAGAACAAAATCACACGGGCTCCGCAACTGAAAACAGACACTGACCTACAAAAATGTACCAACAAAGAGCAACGCACACATGCTGCATACAAATGTACATACATTCAAACACACTGCGTTATACTCGCATGAATGGAGATACTGAAATATAACAGGAGAAGAAAGAAAAAGGATTTATAAATATAGATCTTTAGGCACTTAGTCGCAAATACATGAGTCCCCCGGTCACAAATTCCCATCCACGTTAGTGGTGCTCGGTGGTCAGTGAGCTAAATCTTAACAGCTTTTTGTATGTTTGCTGGACTTTCATGCTGTTTTTGAGCATAGGTTGTGATACTAACAAGCACGGAGGGATGTTATCCGTGTTGATCACCAGGACTAAGTCAGCGCATCACATCAAAGTAAAACATTGGAACGGCCACGCGAGCTCGCGCGTGCGTGCAGGGCTCCTCGCGATGACCTTGGGCCTCCCCATATCTGAAGCCATCGGCATGTGGGGACTGGGATGTGTCATGGCACACCTGTATTTTGGCGGCCACCTCTTCCCTGGAAAGTGTTCACACCACACCACGAGAGCTATTTGCCATCTGCTCGGTCAGCCAGGAGACCACCGGCTGCGCGCTGGGAAGAACACCTGGCAGTATTTCAGCAGGGAAGAGGCCTCCACCAGCCCAGGACGGAGACTAAAGACAGCTGAGGAGTACAAGGAGGCAACCGGTGTCGAGCCCCAGATCTCAGAGTGGGTTTGACATGGTCAGAAATTTGGATGATGCCGTGGATAGCTTCTCCGAGGAAGATGACGATGTTGAGTATAATGACAGGATGGCATTTTTAAGCCTCCTAAAATGGAGGCTGCATCTGGATGCTGAGAGGAGAGTCACACCCGGGCAAGCCTTAAAACACTGTCAGTACAGTGGCTCCCCTGGAAGAGGACATGGACACCAGCTCTTACGCAGACGCTGCCTTTGAGTTCATGACCCTTGGATGAATCTGATGATTCCCTCAGCGACTCTGAAGCTGACATAGAGGCAGCTAACTCAAGCACTGATAGTCTCAGTTACAAAGACGCAGACCTCAAGGCATACTTTTATGATCCTCCATACAGCTTTGCCAGCCACCACTGACTTCTAATGATGGAGGCTCATACATTTTGAGTTTCAGGGATGAAGACGGGGCGTCAGCTGACGACGACCCATTTGAAAATCCCCGACACAGATAGTTTCCAGTGAGGACGAGTGGCTATCTTTTAGACCCCATTAAGACTATTCAGCCACGTCCATTCCTTTTGCTCAAGTTCCAGCCCGGACTGGCTTCAAGAGAGAATCACCCACTGCAAGTATCAGTGAGAGTCAGACGCCGCTACTGTATCCACTTATGACAATTCAGACACTGCTTGTTTTCTTTGTTAAAAAATGTGCGAACTGTGAAGCAAGACATTTAAAACTGGTGTTCACGCTGTAATCTGACTGGACTTTGTTGCTTCTAAAGGTCGCCAGTGAACAGGTGTAATATTGAAGTAATTTGTAACTTTAGCACGCTAGCCAGACGTAACATGCACAACACCCGAAGGAGCGCTGCGGAAAGGTTCAGCATCGCTACGTTCTAAAAAGGTGAAAACAGGATCAATGCATCCGCACACTCAGGTGTGCAATAAAGACTGCGGAGGTTTATTTTCAATGTCTATCCAATGAAAGAAATGGAGAATTTCCAATGTAAAAAAGGAGGTCAAACTGAAATTCCAACTTCAAATTCATAATAGCCCTTTAAAAATGTTCTTTCTACTTACTGTGCACATTTTACAACACGGAGCACAGTGTCTTAACCAGTCAGTAATAAGGGGGAGGGAGACAAAGAAAAAGTCGAGGGGGAAAGAAAGAAAAAGACAAGGAAATAGCAAACAGAGAGAGAAAGGTAGAGATGGGGGAGTCGGGGGTGGGGAGGAGCAGAAAAGAGAGCGGAAGACGAGAGAGAAGATCTAACATGTAGTCCTTGCTGTCAGCCACTGTGTAATTAAGCTCTGCACTCTGTCACCATCGCTCTGTAGAACTGGTAATTTAACTGGGCTGGAGCCAGGAGAGCAGATCTGAGGAGGGGAGAGCAGGGACAGGAGGACGGGAGGGGGGGGGGGAGGTTAAGGGAAGTCATTGGAGAAGATGATTCAAAACGAAATGATCAAGGAAAGAGAGGAGAGGAGATGGAGGCACGAAAAACGAAGGGAGGAGCACGTGGGCAGAGGGAGAGTAGAAACGGGAGCAGAAAAGAAAAAAGTGAGGGGTGATGGCAGCAGGAAAAGCGGGAGGGGGAGGACAATGGGGAAGAGAGGAGAGGGGCGAGGAGTACAAAGCAGCAGATAATTGAATAGAAAACTAGATTTTCCAGCTGGCTTGTATGGAGCTGCGGGTGTCTCAAAGCTGCCAGTTGGCTGTTCACATTCACTTAACATTCAGAATGTTGTCAGGTCAGACTGCTTAGTGGCTTCGGCCTATGGACTTAACAGCTCTGATCATTTAAGTGGAATCATAGCAGGATTTTTCGCTTATGCTGCCGAACTTATTGACAGTGTATAGAACGTGCTCGATCGACATCCCCCTCCCTCCCTTGAGTTTTCCGCTCTTCTCTGGGTGGGACAACTTACATTTCTTACCCCTCTTATGGAGTTTGGGGACATCCCCATGCTTTCCCGGCGTCGCTCCGCCTTCAGCGCAGCGTACGCTTCTCGCGTGGTATCGTTGCATTCGTGTCACCGGGGCATCCATTTCTCCGAATGAAAAAAACAATACCACGAGTGCCCTGTGTTTTGAAAAAGCCCGAGGATCGCAGCACTTGCTGCTGTTCGATTGCTGAAAGGACAAGATCCCAGATACAGGCGGCCGAAATGAGGTTCCTCCGCGGGGGGGCTGGGCGCTCCCTAAGAGACAGGGTGAGGAGCTCAGTAGAGCCGCTGCTCCTCCACACCGAGAGGAGTCAGCTCAGGTGACTCAGGCATAAGCGGAAGAAGATGGATGGATGGAAAATACAAGCCATTAATGCTTTCTTGGATTAGGAAATCCAGTCTTTACTTGAGCAAAGTGTGTGACAGCCTCATAGTGTGCCTTTGTTGTCATCTTGTTCCCGCCCTTTATTCGAACGAAGATGTCATGTGTCATATTCGTTCCTGCTTCAACCGTTCAACCCTGCACAGATTATTTCTTACGTTTTTATAGAAGTGCCACAACAAGCAGATCTGTTATCAACCCGGGTTGCCTTACGGTAGGACCGTCATGGATTTTCATCTGGATACCCAGCGAGTAAACAGTGGCACGCTGATAGAAACCAAAGAAGTGTTGTGTCTGAATGTTAGTTTTATTTGTGTTATGGTGTGTGCATTGTGTTTATTACCTTAATTTATGCGCAAACATTATTGTTGTGATCTGTAAGAGCTCCGTCTCCCCCATGTCCCTGTGTGTCTCGTACGAAGTGCCATAAGAAATAACATAACAGAGGTATTTGCAAAACATCACCAGAAGCACAAAGACATTAAGACATAGATTAGCAAACGACAACGACAAAAAGACACAAAAGAGGGTTTATTGATATTTGGGGTTGTCATATTGAGGTTGGGAAGATCTGAGAGGGTACCGAGAGAGAATCAGCTCTGGATGGAGTGCAGGAAGGGACACCAGGGGTCATGGAATGGGGTCAGATTGTCCTTTAGGGTTGATGTGAGCTTTTCCTGGTTTCCGAGGTCTGTTAACGGATTGAGCCAGTGGCTTATTGATCATTTTGTGCGGTCTTTTCAGTTGAGTAATATGCTTTTCCTGGCCACAGTTCGGGCCATCCGGATGAAAGTTCGGAGATGTTGTGGGATTGGAAGTGATGAGGGGTTGTCTAGAGGAGAGACAGGGGGATGCTGAGGTTGAGGATCTCGGACAGCTTCCCACGACCCTCGACCAAAACCGCTTAGCTGGTGTGCAGAGCCACAATGCATGGAAGTGGTTGCCCATTGCAGTGGGACAGTGTTGCTGTCTGTGAAACCCGTGTGGTAAATTTTGTGAGCGGCGATGTGTACTCTCTGTCGGACCTTGTACCGAATGAGTTGGGTTTTTGAGTTGTACGACATGGGAAATGTTTTGTTGCATACAGTTTGCCAATTGATGTCTGAATGCTCCATGTTCAAGCCTGATGCCATTTGTCTGTTGGTACTGAAACAGTGTTGTCATGGCGAGAAAATAGTTCGTAAATCTGTAACGTTTTGGGTGAGAATGAGCATAGTTTTGGTAATAAGGGAGGCATGCAAAGGTCAAAGGTCATGAGAGAGCTGCCACTGCAAAGGTGCCCCAGGCTATGTACTCCTCTCTGTTTCCACGCAGTCGAGTTGACGGGTTCCTTTTCGATTTTAAATATAAGAATGGAATTTAAAGAGCAACTTCACACCAGGTTGAAAAGTAACGTTTTGCTGGCCTCCGTGCCTGGACATTCATTATAAAACATTTTAAGGTGGTTCAACAGCAGTTCCCCTGCTGCCTTGAAAAGGTCCATTAACTGAATTAAGGCAGAACAATTAGTTCAAAGTGGGCTCATAAGTTGTGTAAAAGCAGCTGAGGTAAAACCAACCTACCCCCGTGGGGTAAGACCCGGCCACCAGGCGCTCACATGCGAGCCCCAACCCCGGGCCTGGCTCCAGGGTGGGGGCCCCAGTTGCGCCATACCGGGCGACGTCACAGTCCTTGATTCAATGGTCATCATAAGGGGGATTTGAACTGCTCTTTGTCTGACCCGTCACCCAGGACCTGTTTGCCTTGGGAGACCCTACCAGGGGCAAATAGCCCTGGACAACGTATCTCTAGGGTCATACAGGCGCTCCAACCCCTCCGCCACAGTAAGGTGGCGGTTCACGGAGGGGGGTTAAACTAACTTGAATATAAGAAAACATATCTTTAGTAAGTTGATGATAAAATATTAGCTGATTCCACTAAATTCCTGTATGATATTTTACAGTGTGGTGGTTGCGTGAGGTCATGAATGTGCTCTGTTGCACCTGGAACCCCACCCAGCGTGCTGTCGAGGGGTCTTGAAGTGCCCCTGTACTGTACACCACTGCAACCAGCTGCGGTGCTTCCCGCGTGACGCTGCAGTCAAAGACAGTCTAGAAGTCATTGGTGCAGCAGTAAAATAATGTTCATGTTATTATCATTCCTTCGACAATAATATTTCATCTCAAAGTTTTCATACAGTAGCACCTTTCTTAATAACATCACAAAGCTCTCCCCAATGAAATGACATTAGACGCGATACATAAACCGGTGTATTAATCACCAAAAACAGATATGGAGAATAAAATCGACACAAATAGATGAGCCACATAAAGCAGCTCACCATAAAACATTCAGATGATAAAAGTATTTTAAGAGATTTACTTACCCTAGTAATGGTAAGGTGTATATCTTGTTCAAATTGCAGCTCAAAACCGACTAATCATAGGACAAATAAAGGGGGACAATGAGCTGTTTGTGTGTCTTGAGATGAGAAGAAGACAAACAGGGTGCAAAATTAGAAAAAGATGGAGGAAAAAATGGAGACAGTGAGAAACAGAGAAAAGGGAGCTTGAAGCAACCAAAAAAAAAAAGAGAGAAAGAGAAGTGTAGTTAAGCAACAGAGTAAATGGCTTTTCAATGTGCAAGTCTCTGGGGACAAGACAGGGAGAAAGACGAGAGCGAAGGATGTTAAAAGAAAAAAAAAAAAAAAAAAAAAAGAGTGAGCCGAATGTGACACTGATGAACCGGCTACCAAGTCTTTGACCTTGCGTGTGAGCGGGTATGCGCATGCGAGTGTGCGTTTGTGTGCATACAAACCCAGCAGAGTGTGGCAGATTTACTCCGTGGGGAGTGTGAATGGGCCGATGCACAAGTGGGACTGTGGAGAGTGTTTGTGTGCGACCCAAAAAACCCCAAAAAACAAATGCTAAAGCATTTCACTGAAGGGCAATTAAAGGATAGTGTGTTTGTGTGTCTATGCGTTTAAACGATGGCTAGTGTGAGGCCACACTGCTGCGTATTGACATTTTAATTACCAGTGAATAATGTAGGGCCGTATAAGTGTGTGTGCATGAAGGCGTTTGTGTGTGTGAGTGTGTGTATCAAGTGTATTCACTTGGGGGGACTTGCTATTGGCATTCTAATTAGACTGAATGATATACTCTCCCTATTAAGACCAAAGCAGAGCTGTACATAGTGGCAGTTGGGCCAAGCTGCATTGTTCACCCACCGCCATGTTCCCTCTACTGCCTTGCTCCATGGCTGTTGCTAAGTAACTGATAGGGATTATATACCCTACTTTTGTGCTACCTTTTTGAAATACTTTTTTTACATTGAAATGACGTGATTTGAAGAAAATGGGCATTTTGGAAACTACGCTTACTTGCTTTCTTGCTGAGAGTTAAATGAGAGGACTGATAACCACTCTCGCCTGTGCTTAAATGTAGAGAGTCGGGAGGCAATAACGCTAAACTAATCGCTTCTCAGTTCTATATTCATGCGCATGGGGTTGGATAATCTGTGGTAAATATCCCTGTGCTGTAAAGCCCGGAGGTGCTAAACTTAGTTTAGCTTAAAGATCTGAAGCAGGGCAAACCAGCTAGCCTAGCACATTTACCCCCCCTCAACCTACTTGCATCTTTAAATCGAGCTAGCATATTGTTTGTTACTTTTTTAAATCACTGAGCTTTAGAGGTGTTGGTTGGTGTATTTTTGAACTTTGGAAACACATTTTAAAAAATGCAACTGCCTCTCAATAACATCACCATGGCCGAAGTCACCTGTTAACAGCCTGAGAATCAGACTGAACGCCATTCTGTTTCACGTCAAATGGCTGAACAAATAAAAAACGTTGTTGCCGAGCCAGGCCAGGCCACAATCAGTCCCTCCAGAAAAACGCAGATTTTTTTTTTTGTGATTGTTGCGGGCAAAAATCCTTGATTTTGCGGCACGTTTTCTTAAAAAATGCAATGGAATATGCGGGATATTTATGCAATTTAATGCGATGAAATTGCGGGAACTTGCAAAAACTGCAGTTTGAAAGAGAAATAAAGGTGATTCCCCCAACACCCTGTTCTCACTGGGCTACTACCTGAATGTAAAGAGTCTCTGTTTCATTCTGTTTTCAATTTAACTATCAACCTTTTCATCATTTAACCAGCTTTAATCTTGTAAACTACTGACCTTGATTCTTTCAGCCCTAGCAACTGTTTTGGAAGTTGACGCCTCGGTGGAGGTGAGCTGCTTCTTCCTGGCTGCTTCCGCTGCTGCCTAAATGGCAAAAGGGGGAAGATAATGGTGCTTTACTTGTGTGAAGTAAACGCAACATTATTCAACTTTCGGCCACGATATATATGTGACTTTTTTTCCACGAAAATCCAGGGATTATGAAATCATGCTAGCCCCGCATATTTAGCTTGCGGAAATCTGCAATTTATGCGGCGACAGTGCGGCGTATTTGAAAAAATGCGACGCTCGCATAAATGTGGGGGCTTTGGCTCGCATTATCGCGTTTTTTTTGGAGGGACTTGCAACTTACAACGCAGTTTAGCATCAGCCATCGTTGGTTCCGTTCATATGCATTCTAACAGTATGTATGTTAGTTCTCATTCCATCTAACTGTATTTTTTTTTGAAAATGTGACAGCCCTACCCGTGTGTGTTGTGTTTCAGCCACTGAATATGTGTACTGTATATTCCAATGACAGTGTCTTCCTGTCTTTGCCCTCCCACTCTCTTTTTTTGCCCCTCGTTCATTTACAATAGAACTTGACAGGGAATCATTAGCTGCATAATGAAAAGCAGCAGACCAGTAATACATACCCTCACTGTCTATTACAGCCTCCTTAGCCTAAAGACCCTGAATGTAAATGAGGCTATATTATATTCTGTTAAAGTCTCAGCGGTGGGTGTAAGTGGCTCAGAAATGCTTTTAGGACACAACGCAGACAGCTATTGTTGTTGCCTCCACGGTACATGATGAAATAGCAGCTGGATATTTGCAGCAAATAGTCAAGTGTTTCATGTGAGCAAATGGTCGAGTAATAATTGCAGCTTACACCCTAATGAATTGGTCTTTCTGTCCCTCGAGGTTCTGAGACTCATAACGAAAGATTTGAGAAACATGCTAACCTGCTTTATATGCACAGTACATGGTTTAGGCCTCTTCTTCACCTGGCATTAATGTAACATGCACTCGTAGCATGTAGCTTGGTCACTCTTGGGGACATGTTTTTGCAAACATGCCTCGCACTTGTCGTTCACTTCCACTGAAGCTGACTGATGAACGAAACTGTGCGAGCTAGCCGGCGTGAGCTCTACTGTGTGAGACTTACATGCAGCGAATTTGGGAGAACTGAATCGTGAAAGAATACAAGCAATAGGACGGAGAGCAGGGTAGGACAAAATAATTGCTTTGCAAGTCAAAAGCAAGTCTCAAATCCAAGTCCCAAGTTAAATCAAAGTCTAAAGCTTTGTGTTTGGAGTCATATTCAAGTTACGCGCCCAAACTGAATGCCACGGGTTTGACAGCATTTTAATGGATCTGAATTTGACTTCAAACCCCTTGTTGAATCTATTTTTCAGCACACGTACCAAAAGTTAAAAATAACTCCAATTCACGTACTCAATTAAGATCTGTACTTCTCGTTGGCTGAGCAGACAGAAAGAATACAGTTTTGAGTTGCAGCCAATTTATTGGTCACAACCTGTCGATTAAACCTGAAAAAGCGATGCGCAGCAGACGCCTTTCCAAGTTAAAAGGCTAAAGGCCATGTTAAGTCACCGGTCAGTGGTGTTCGGGTCACGTTTCAAGTCTTTTTTGATTTTGTCAAGTCTAAAGTCACCAGATTCATGACTCGAGTTCAGGTCCTGTGATTTGAGTGCTGGTAGAAAGTGTTGTCTGTATTCTGTTAAAGCCTATCTCTGTGTCGGTGGTTGCTGTATCTGGATACGTTTTCCTTTGACTTATTGCTATCAATACAGCCAAATGTATGCCTGACCACCTCTGTCGATGGTTGGGCTGATAGCTGTTTTTCATTTGAAATGTTTTCTGTAATACCCGTGTCTATGAAGGCCTCAGGTTTGCTAGTTTCCTTGGCCACACGGGCCTGCACATGCCTGTGGGGCTGCTAGGGCAGCAGATCACTTTTCACAGCTGACAACGGTTGGAGATTGCCACAGTAATAGAAACATCAGCTATCATGTTCACTGTAGTGGAATACACGTCCACATAGATGCATGGAATGCTATATGTGTTTTCACACACACACACACACACACACACACACACACACACACACATGCATGCACACGCAGACACACACCCTGCTGACTAAACTGGTGTCTGAGAAAGAAAGATCGGAAAACTATTAGCTGAAATGTGATCTTTGTGTCTCCATAGACATTGCAATTTTTCTCTCTGTCTATAGCTCTAGTCCTCCTCTTGCACTCTCTTTCTCTTCATGCACACCCACACAGCCACACACAGACTCACACGAGCACCAACAAAATCTATTTTCTTGTCTGTGTCCCCAGTATTAGAGCGCTGTTATTGAGGAGCAGAGGGGCTCAGGGAAAGCCAGACTGAAGGGGCTGGGGCGAGAGAGGTAGAGCGCGCATCTAGAGTGAGAGAGAGAGAGCCAGATATCGGTTGTGATTTGGGACTCTCATACAGATTTAACAATACCTATAGAGCCCAGCTACTGAAAATTGCAGCTGACATTAAACTCTGCTTTCTGAAGATGAAGCTGAACACAAAACAACTTCTCAGGTACCACAGTTGTTCCGAGCCTGCCAGTTTGGAGGGATTTTACACAGAAAAAGATAACAAAAGGTTAACTGTCAATGCCCCAAAATACCTGAGAGTCTTCAATATAGAGTGTTTATAGTGTATATGTAGGGAACTATTCTTGATGCTGGTAAAAGAGCCAAGTTCAAGAGCTAAATTCGGCTTGAGCAACTGGAAGTGAGACTCTTCATTTCTCCATACTTGGATGTTATGAAACTTTGTCATTGTGTAATAGTCTAAAAATAAGTGTCTACAAAGTTGTGTCTGGTTTGAGCACCTTTTTAAAATATGAAGCAAGCTAAGCATGTTGTGAATATTGATTAGAAAACTTTAGCTTGCGATTTTGGCAGCAACCTTTATCTTGGGTGCAAACGAAATTTGAGAAAATTCCCCACAGGGTCCAGATTTAATAATGTTCGCTTTGGATTTTAGGGCACAGATTCCCTAACATATCATGATGAAGCACATCATTAACTAGTACCGTAGACACAACATTGTCAGAGTCTCTCACAAGGAGCCACATGGGAGTTCCAAAAATGGCACCTATGGGTGTTTTCTGATTTGCAACCCCCATGGTTGACTTTTGGCAACTAAACGGTTAAATAAATAGTTCGACATTCAGTTCAATATGCGTATTTGCGTTCACTCCAAAAGTGAGATGAGCTGGTTGATGCAATGTTTTTTTAATATTTTTTCATCACTTCCATATTTGTGCATCAGGACACATTTCTCAATACTTCGGTCACTTTTTCAAAGCTCTTCACACAGTGATCACAACAGAAGTCTATGTGGGCTAAACTGTGGATCATTCATCATTGCTTTGGCACAAAATGCATTCACTGACGACATCCTTCAAGTTACATTGACTCTTTTCTCACTTCGACACAACAACTGTCAAAACTCTGTGTACCCACAGGTCAATTTGCACATGCTTACATACAGTATTAAAAACTGTTAAACTTCAGTTACTACAAAGCTGACAGCAATTTGCTACATTTCTACAGTGTTATTGTAATGAAATATGTTTCGAATCTAGAAATGAAATACTATAAAAACATCTGGACCAACCACAGCTGATTCCCATTGGAGCTGAACACCTACACAGGTGTTACTCTTTCAGTTTACCATCTTTAAAAAAAGGAGACAACTTTGGGATAGTTTTGTATTGTGACGTAAACACGGACCCGACTAGAGATAGAGAAGTGGCCGAAAGAGGAAGAAGAGCGTGGTGGAAGAAGAATCAGAGGAAGATCAAGAGCTGTGGCCTCAGATGACTACTGCTACTACTACTGTAATAGCCTAACTCTTATGTTGCCTTGTGGATTTATGGAGTCATGGAAGCAGGCAAACACCCCACATATTCATCTTTGTGGATGAGGCTGTTTTCAACTTGGCCAAAACGCGGCGACGAGGAAGGAATGTGATTGGGAAGAGAGCCACAGTGGACGTCTGATTCAGTCCAGTTACATATATTGCAGTGAATTCTGGACAGTAGAGCGGTGACCTGGTTTTACAGAAGAAAACATTGTATAATGCTACCTGTTGTTAGTGTTTTTTAGGTCATTGTTTTATGAGTGGAAAAGTGTGTTTGATGGCTGACAACCTTTGCTAGTGTCATGGAAGAAAGAGTTGATTTGGGACATGAATCAAGTGTCTAGGTAGTTTTAGTGCATTTGGAATGTAAAGTTAAGCGCTGTGCCGAGCTGAATGTTGGTTAGGAGAACTGTGTGAAGGGTTTTGAAAAAATGCGTCTGAGCGATTGTAAACAAAACTGTAAGTACGGAGTTAAGACAGGAGATGTCACAGTCACACTTTTTATGCCCAAATATCCAGGTTTCAAGTGTCTAGGCGATTTTAGTCTGCATTTGCTAATGAAAGATCAGTCATTATTTGCATTGCTTTAATTGTTGTAATAATTCATATTGTTTTGAGCATTTTAGAGGTACGATCAATTCTGCTTTTTTTTTTTTTTTCTGGTGAGGACAGTCTTGCAGTATCCTGTAAGTTATGTTTTCTAATAGTGAAGTTTCAGGCGCTCCTCTAAATTCATAAAGTCCCTGCACCCTGCGGCAATAATACGGTTTGACCGTCACAGCAGAAACTCCCCCAGGGAGCTCTCAAATGTCCAACGCGTAATGAAGACGAGCAAAGCCTATTTATTTTGTACCTGTCCTATGGACCTACATACAGAGGGCAGAATTACTGCAGCCTGGACTCTGTCACAGCGCCTCTCAGCAGCTCAGCTCTGCTAATATGTATCTGTACACAACACCAGCACTCCTACAGAAACACAAGAAGTATCACATAGATGTGATGGCGCGTCTCATTAGGGCGGGAAGTGGTAAAAATGTAACTGAAGTTAAAGGGAACATCAGCATCAGGTGACTCTGATGTGGAGCAGCTCACTCTTTATTTCCAATATTATCAAATGTGCATCCCCGTCCACTTGTCCATAGAGGCCATTTAAGGTGTTTAAATACACTGATTATTAGTCATTAGGTTTGCCTTTCTTTAATTTTGGGCTAGCAGTATCTGGACAAACAGGTCCAAGTCAGTTATTTGGTTGTTTTGTTTTTGCCCCGCTAGAGGTATGGCTTTGGGGATGGCAGTGTTGGTCTGTTAGTCACGAACAGCCACTCTGCTCCTGACTGAAATAGCTTAACCACTGTATGATGGATTGACATTCGTTAAAATGGGAACTCTGCACCGACATGCGTGGTACCTAGAGGATGAATTCTTTCTGAATCTAGCTCTCCCCTATGGGACTTTGTGGCAGGGAATTGAAGGTAGTTGATACAATACAAAAAACAGGAAACAGTAACTCAAAGTATGAAAAATGATTAACTGAAATCTAGTAGCCAGATCACTACCTTCGTGACATTAACCCGACACCAACATGCAAAAAGCTATGGACAATGTTCTGACAAAAATAGTTTACAATACAGAAACACTCTGGGTGTAAGCACGCGTCAAAAGTGGCTAAGAGAACTCCAAATGCAGCTCCTATACGCCCAGATGGACTGTGATTGGCTGCAGGTCCCCAGATTCACCAGCCAATAGCACGACGAAGGAGAAGGAACTAGTGCTGAGGCCAACAGCTGAGCACGTTCGATCAGTTACCCCTTTTACTTATGGCTGGGCAGTTAGCATACAACCAACATGCCAAACTAAGATGGGGAACATGGAAAACATTGTACCAGCTTAACCCCAGTATTGTCATTTTGAGACTGTTAGCATGCCAACATTAGCATTTAGCAACAGTAGTTGCAGACTCTTAGTCTCGTTTGTATTAGAGACATCATCTTTACAGTGTTGGTTCTAGTGTACGTTGTAATTCAGGCTTTGAATTGCAACAGACACCACTGTTTGCTTTTTGGCTCATGGCCGTCCATCCAGTCATGACTTCTATCAAAAAAGGAGAGCCTCTTTGATCACTGCGCAGTTCAATCCTCTAAGCCCGCCTGCATTTAGCTCAAGTAGCAGTTTATGAGAATTACGGTTATCTGTGTATGGTGTGTTTCACTGTGTGTGTGTGTGTGTGTGTGTGTGTGTGTGTGTGTTTAGCTGTTTCCTGGCTATTTTCTCCTCCTGTGTGTCAGGCCCTTCCAGGCAGCATCACACTGTTGCTGGTCTTCAGTTCTGATTACACACTTCCTTAATCAAGGCTTCAGATGCTCTTTGAACCACTTCTTCCTTCCTGGGGCAACACACAAACTGACACAGACAAACACACCGAGTTGGCAAGGCCATTTCTTAGCAAGGTACCTGGCGTTTTAAGTTCGAACTAGAAAAGGCAGATTCTTATTGGCTGGGAGCTACAGTGAACATGCAGCTACAAACACACACACACACACACACATGCACGCATTTACACCACATACACACATGTGTGAATGATGCTCACAGAATTACACTGATAGTACACACATCTTTACATACTCTACATAGTGCATGAATGCTGCATTAAGCAATACTTTAATATTAATAATGAATCAAATGACTATGCGGAATGTGAAAGGTGTTGCTCATAATGGTGAACCCAGAGAGAATTATCACTCGACTTTGCAGTTCCCATTCGCTCTGGGGAGTTTTCATCATCTTTCCGCTCACGGCTTTAGTTTTACAGCCCACGACTTTACTGTTCTTCATTCTCACTTTCAGCAGCGGGCAAAAAAGTGCGACTAGCTGGTGAACATTGCGGGGCATTTCAAAGGTAAAGAGCCCGACGTTTGCCCGAGGAGTGGTGGAGACCAAAACAGAGCTAAGGAAGACTGAATCTTGGACTAACATTTGTCAGGCGGCCAGAAACACGGCTCCAAATGAGTGCCATGTTGCTCTGTATCTGCTGGGTGTGTGAATAAATAAGGCAAGTGTTTGTCTTTTCGTTCGCTATAACAACTTTATAAAGTGATACTATGCTGTGTTTACAGCTGTTTGCGCTGCCCACTTTGTGGCCAAAAAATAAGTAAAATGAAAGCAGGTTTAACAGACGTAGCCCCCTTAAAAAGAGCATATGCAGTCATACAAAACTGCAGACTTTACTCCAGTGCTCTGCAGTTTTTTTGTTTTTTTTTAAATCAGTGTCATGGCGTGTCTACACAGAAGGCGTTTCCGCTGTGTTTTTCAAAACACTTAAAGGTACAGTGTGTGGGATTTAGTGGCATCTAGCGGGGAGAGCCAGCGTTTGGTTTGTCCATTCTGGGCTACTGTAGAAACATGGCGGTGCAACATGGCCACCGTGGAAGGGGACCCACTCCCTATGTAGATAATAACGGCTCACTCTAATTAATACTGTGGAAGGGTTTGTTCTTAACTGAAAATTTTCCTCTACAGTATTTGATGCAGTTCAGAAAAGAAATGTGATTGTTGACTTTGTGTTGCCATCATTTTCAAACTATAAAAAGTGACCGGGATAGAAAAAAGTGTAGAGATATAACCCAAAAAGTGTGAGTATATTTTGATCCCTGGAGTTACTTTCTTATAATAAGACTCGGTTTGAAATGAAATTTAGTATGTGTATGTAAGCTCATTTTTCTTTCACCAATTAGAGTGTAAAATATCATCAACTTTAATATTACTTTCATACTGCTTCCTTTGTTGCAGTTGGTACAACATTCAATATACACCCTAAGTTAAAGTGTATCTGGATAATATCTGTGCTTATCCCCTGTGTGTGTGTGTGTGTGTGTGTGTGTGTGTGTGTGTGTGTGTGTGTGTGTAATGTCTCATTGAATATGAGCTGCGTTTCCCTTCTGACCATTTTTCAATTAAAAAAACACTAATATCCCCAAGACTACTTTGCCCTAGTTATTAGACAACCACACACACACACACACACACACACACACACTGTTTCCAGTTTATCTGAGTACTGTGCTGCCTTCAGCATCTTCTCCCACTCAAGCCTAAGTACACACACTGCTTGATTGAATAAGGACACTGTGTGTGTGTGTGTGTGTGTGCGTCTACTATTTACAACAGTACAACTTCCTTCGCCCCTACATATGTGCATGTATTTATTTATTCATTTGCACCTGTGCGTGTGTGTGTGTGTGTGTATGGCTTCTGGCATGTTCTTTCTCGGCTTGTCTCAGGTTACACGATGCCACTTACTGTCAGCGGAAGAGAAAGAGAGAGAGTCATTTATGTTATTATGTATGGGCTATCTTCATTGTGCCTGCTTTTGTGTGGTTGCGCCATTGTGTGAGTGCACAATATGCTGCATGTGTTTGTGTTCCCATGCCGATGTTTGCGTCCGTGCGTTTTTCTCTCGTGTGATCCTCCGCGTATCTCCTTGTGGGAATGCGTTGGCCGTGGGTCAGGGGAGCTGGTCATGGGAGCGGGCCAATAACAGTAGAGTTGGCGGTTCAGTGCCAGAGCTCCTCCTGACCACGTGTTGAAGTGTCCTCGAGTAAGACACTGAACCCCCGAATTGCTCCCCATGGCCAGGCCAGTGCCTTGAATGGCAGCTCGACTGCCACCGTTGCCATGTGAATGGGTGAATGGGGGGCAAATCGACAAGTGTTTACAGCCAACTGGAGCTATGCGTGCCTATCGAACATTAATACTTTTTGAGTATCCACTGAAAGTGCGTCCGTGGCAACTGACAAACACCAAAAGTTGGAGTGTGATTGTTTACTTGTGATTTACATATTCTCAAACCTCCACTCCTTTTCTTTACATGCTCATGGCAGAGTCCCTTCATGACTTAGCTACGCATGCAATATACAGTGTTATTTTCAGAATAACTTAGGCTACTTAGAAGTGCTATTATTTGGAAATACTATGATCTATGACAGTTTTTGTGAAAAGAAAAAAAGCTTCACGCGATTTGGTTTTTGTTTTCTTTTTGCCTCTGTGTCCACAGGTTTTCAAAACAACAAATATCTGTATGCTAAAGGATAGATGAGAGTGTAAGTGTACAACTAGGGTTTTAATCACACTTTGGGTAATATATTCAGGAAGAATAATGTTGCCATGGAGTCAGTGAGGCAATTTTTTTTCATCTGTTCCGTTTACATTTCGGTTGCACCGTAAAAAACATCATGCCGTATTCGTTACAAGGAGAAGCAGCAGCATCTGATATTTATGGGCGTTTATCACTGGAAAGAGTAGTATGTGAGAGACTCCAGCAGTATGTGTGTGATGTCTGTGTGTTCCAATTGGAATTAATTACGATTGTAAGAAGAACCTGTGCGACCCCCCCCACAAATTGTCAACTGGGTTCAAAATGTTATGTCAGAATTTCGGCTATTTTAGACTGTTTAGGTAAAGTTCTTTGGGGCAGCTTTGTGTTAAGACAGAATTAAACTGATGCATTTGATTTCATTTTTCTTTTATTAAATAGTGAAACGTTTTTTTGTGGGAAAACAGCGTGCGATATCAAACGAATCCGTACTGAAACTCCGGTATCGTGTGTCTTACTGCTCCTACCAAATACAGTATCCAGTACAAAAGACAGACACACACACACACACATTCATCCAGCGAATGCAAACACAGTTGGTCTGAATAGGAGTGTATGCTGAATAGTCGAAGCAAAACTTACATACAAATACAAACCTAAAAACACAAACACTCCCTTTTTCACTATCAGACAACACTGATATGCTGGAAGTCGCAAATGCTTTAAAGAGTAAAGTGACACATTCAGATCCAGTGAAACTATTTCTAATAATTTCTTTATCACCGACTGCCTTCAAAACGCTGAATTCAGAATTCTGCCTCGACAGCGGGTGCTGTTTGGCAGATGAGACAGAGCGACAGAAATCCCACACTTTGGAGAAATACTGATTGACTGGGAAGAATTATTATATTCAATCCTTTCAAGTGCCAAACTGGATTCAGAACATTATGTCTTTTCTGCCAAACGATCTGCTCAAATCTAATTAGCATCATAGAACTAGACAGCACTTGGGATTTATTTATTTATTTTTTTCACTTTCAAAGTGTTTACTTGAAATAAACTGATGATTTTCTGTCCGGATGAGTGATAAAGTAGACAGGAGAAAACAGTTTATTTCTCGATCTCCCCATCGCTCTCACGGTCTTTCTCTGTAATGAGGTTCTCCGTAATTACATTTTAATGGGCTGGAAACAGCTGCTACTGGTTTATATCTCCACTCATCCCTCTCTCCTCCATTATCTCTCCCTCTGCCTCATCCCTTTGCTCAGCCACCTCTACCTTTTGTCAACTTCCCACCGCATCTTCTGTCTTTGTTCTGGGTCCCATTTGATCAAGGTCAGACCCCCTCAATGTTTAGAAGTACTCCTGAAATGTTTGCGTTATTTAAAAAGGAAACTCTCTTCTAGGATAACTGTAGGCCCCAGGGATATTAGCTTTTATCTGTTTTGTGGTTAAGGTAAGGAATAAGTAAATCATCTAGGTGAATGAATGGGAGTCAGCGAGCCTAAGGGAAATAAAGCTGACATTCAAAGGTGAAATCCAAATAAATGAGAGAAGCATAAGCTTTACTTTGCTGTCGATTATTTTTCATTTCTTAAAAGAAACTGGTATGTAACTGTTAATTATTTGGACATTTCCTGAAAAATGTCATGTAATTTGTGAAGTTACAGGTAAACAATCATTTGATTGTCATTTTTGACTATCAGAATCCCCCTCTTTTCTCTTCATGGATAACATAAAAACCTTTTTTTGATGACTTATCTTGAACTCGGGGGCGGTTACATGTACAGGTGTCCAATCAAATGCAATTTGGGGCTACTAGCCCATCACACAAAGCCGCACTAGACTGTTATCTTGCGGGTAGCTAGCTGAGCAGTTTTCATTCCCAGGGCGTCAAATACCGATGTTTTTTCACGCGCCCCCACGTCATAAAACCACAAACAAGGCACCCTTTGGCGTTAGTTGGTGACGCCTTCAGAAATGATGTAATGTCACTTAGAGGCGTGGTTAGGTTTAGGGGGAAAAAACACTTGGTTAGGCAGTCAGAAGTCTTTTGTCGCTCTTTAAATTATGTCACCTGATTCCATAAAGGCTTTCTGGCAGCCCTGTGCGACATTCCCGCTAAACGCTAAAGGGTTCCTTGTGCGAGTTTATATGACGCCAGGGGGCGCGGCAAAACATCAGTATTTGACGCCCTGGGAGGGAGAACGGGCTCTAGTAGGAGGTGTGTGTTTGAATTTCAGCTGGCAAACCTTGTTTACGTTAGCAAAGAATGCAGTTGAGGTCTAATTTATTCATATAATCCTCAACAACGCAGAGGAGGGGGAGGTGAACAATCCTAAATCTCCATATCTCGCCACAGCTGCTTATTGTGCAGTGCTATATTTGCTAAGTCACGCCTACTTTTTTCATAGTCCAATCAAATTTGAAGGGTTTGATTTAAATCCCACTCATAACTTAACCTCGCCCCCATATATTCGGTTTAACTCAGAAATACTTCACATTACTGAAGCTAAAGAGACTCCAACTGCTGTTTCACTGTGACTTCAATCCACCAACATTGCCCCTCTAAATTTCAATTGCATACCTCGGGTCATTGTGCTCACTGACTGCAGAAATGATGGAACACATTTTCAGCTAGTGCGGCTGAGTGGTCTAAGACACTGGATTAACCCTCGCAGGTGGTGTGGGTTCAAATCCCACCGCTGCCATTTGACAATGTTAATGTGATGGCCTGGCATAATTGTAAGACGTCTTAGTAACGTTAAGTGTGTTAGGGTTGATGAATGTAACTGTGTTGCCAAAAAGTGAGGGGCAACATTGAAAGAAAATCACATAGGCCATCAGTGGCCTGTGTGTAACATAGTATAGTATAAACACAAAATGCTGATTTAAATTTAAAAAAAAATCGTGTGTGTTTTTTATTGTTAATAATTAGTTCCCGAAAACCAGAACATTTGTAGGAAACCAATAGATCTGTGAAATTAAGTGTTAAAAACATTTTTTTAAAAGACATTCCAAATCTTTTTCTTTGTTCCCTGATACTTACACATTAACAGTAAGCCTCAATGTCCTCAGACAACTGGCGGAGACACGGACGTTAATGCTGACACCACTAGCAACGTTGATCCTATTGGTGCAATGTGTCTCTTATGACAGACGACCTATTGTCAGTCAGGCCTGTTCAGGTGGAAAAATAGGAGACAGGAGGCAATAGAGGGGAGGCAGGAGGGGATCACCATGGGCCATTAAGTTACCGAAGGCTGTAGTGGGAGTTCTGGAAGAGGACAATCAACCGTAACCACACTTTGGGGAAAAAAAATCCCTGTTATGGGATTCGTAGAGGTGTCAACATCCGTCTGCTGGAATGTCTCAGTCTCCACACCAGTCATCATCTTGACTTGTTACCCCTCTGTTTACTTACCACCCTTCTCAAACACAACTATACTAATAAACTCTGCATATGGATAAAAAGGACAGTCTACATAAAAATGTTAAAAGTCATGTTTACTCTCCAATACATTCCTGGCTACTATTGCTGATATAAGTAATGTTCAATAAGTTTCATAAGTTTGTTTTTCATTTGCATTTTATTCCTTTATTGCATTGTCTATAATAAAGAGATACCAGGAAATGAAGGGAAAGGAAGATGGCGAATGACCTGAAACACAGGTCCCCAGCCAGGCGTGGTCATTGTTCATAGTCAGTGCCTTAAACCCCTAAACCACCAGGGTGGCCCGTATATTCATTTTTATTTATGTAGATGTATTAAATGTATGCATTTGCATCATGCCATGAGAACACACCCAAGGGGTTTCTGCATATTCTCCACATACTGCAGCAAGGCAAGGTCGGAGCCCTGGCGAGGAGCACAACTCCTCAGCAAAGATAAAATACAAAAAACTTTTGTGAAATGTTCTACACCTACAAAGGTTTAACCCAGCAGGGCACACACACACACACACACACACACACACACACACACAGGCAGACAGAGTAAATACTTAAGGTGATACCTGGGAGAGTTCCTCTTATTAGAGACTCTCCTTTTTGTTCTGCTGAGCTAACCCTGTATAAGTGCCATGTGTGCACACACACTCTCAACCCAAGTTTCTCAACTAACTACGTAACTTAATCTCAGTCTAACTTGTTTCTTAGCCCTCTATCCTATCTCTCTTTCTCCCTCTCTTGCAGCTCATCTCCTTCTCTTGCTGATTTGTGGGTTTATCGTAAGATATGGAGACAGCAGAGACAACATGGCACGATGTAGGGAGCTGCTGCCTGTCCATACAGAAAGTTACATGCCCTTATTTCTGAGCAAAAGAGAGGCTAAGCATGTACACAGGGAAAGTGTGTGTGTGTGTGGAGAAAGAGGAAGGGAAGGATTCTTTTCTGCTCACAACAGACTGTTGTGATTGAATGCAAGCGTACAGGTGTTTCTGGTCCAATCAACCACACTCACACAACTCAACAAACACAGTCTCTCTCACACACACACACACACACACACACACACACACACACACACACAGAGGGACACACAGTGAGTCTGACGGTCTTAATTAGGCACTCCAGGGAAAAGAAGACTCAACTGTCTGATGTTCCACAGCAATTAGCCTATATCGATCTACCTAAGGAGAGAGAGAGAAAGAGAGGGGGGGGACACACAAATCGGACGCACATTTGACAGAAAATGACAAAGAGGGAGGGAGAGACAGTAAATGGGGGGGGGGGCAACACACAAACACACACAGGTTCCCAATAGATTTTACACAAAAATCAGCCCACCACATTGTTAAGAGTTTAGTCCATTGTCAGCTCTTATTGTCTCTTTTGGCAGAGTATCTCCGCCAAACAAATCATAAACCACATCAAAACATTTTATACACACACACAATAAAAATGAAATGACTTTCCTTTCTTTCTTTCTTTCTTTCTTTTTTTCTTTCTTTCTTTCTTTCTTTCTTTCTTTGACTGTCACACTTCACTGACTTTTTGCAACACACACAGGTTAAGCATCTCATCACCTTTAGCCTGTTATTATACATGTATGGATAGCTGATTTCTCCCAATTACATTCAGTTATGCTCTTAATCAGTCCTCATTGTGTGTGTGTGTGTGTGTGTGTGTGTGTTTCTTGTTGTATTGAAATAGGCCGTACAGACAAAATAATTTTCCATCGCCAGTGATGTGATAACCTTTAAGTGGCACTTTAAATGGACTAATCTTAAACTAAGCTGCTAATGTTAAAATGATGGGATAATCTCTGACTGTCTCATAATCCAATATTAGGATTAACACTTCATGCCAATTCATGTGGAGGGCTGGGTCACAGCAGACTGATAAAGAAGTGTGTGTCTGTGTGTGTGTGTGTGTGTGTGTGTGTGTGTGCATTTGAGTTTTTAAGGGGAAGGTTAGAGTGTGTGCGCATATGAATGGGTCAAATCACTTTCTAAATACGTGAGTATCTCAGTGTGTGTGCGAGACGGAGTGTGTCAAGGTGACTGTCTGGGGGTTAATAACTAGTGACCCATAGAAGGGACCAGAATGGGGGGGCTTAAGATGCACACAGACACACACTTTACAATATACACTCTCCACACACACAGTCAGTCTCGCTTCTTTCCTTTATTTCGTGTTTCTCTTAAACTGGAGTGGCCGTGGCTTGTCCAAACTGATTTGACAGTTTCTGTCCTCATCAAGGATTAACACAAAACTGTGTGTGTGTGTGTGTGTGATAACATCACAGTGCAGGCTGGCACTGGAAATTGATTCTCTGACCCTCTTCAGTTTTGTTCATTCTTTCTATTCTTTTTGGTTTTGATAAAGCAAAGCCAACAGAATATTTCTGACCACAGAAACCTTTCAGATATATAAATAGATTCACTGCGACTTATCCTGCTTTAATGCATCATCAGTTTGTGGAAATACATATTCACTTTCTTGCCAAGAGTTTATTTTTATTTGGCCTTTATTTGATAGTGCAGGCCCGGATTGGAATCTGGGCCTTGGTACAAGGGGCCCGGGCCCTAACAGGTGAGCTACCAGGGCCACTTCCAGCTGAGTGTTATATGAGAAGATTGATACCACTTACATGTCTGTGCGTTAACTATGGAGCTAGAGCTAGGCATCGAATAGCTTAGCTTAGCATAAGTTGTTGGGAGGTGGACTTTTGAACTCTGGTCGGAGGCAGGCTTGCTCTTTCCCCTGCTACCAGTCGTTATGCTAAGCTTTGTTTTCACGACAGACATTTTGACTTGAAAAGCGCTGCGTTAATGATGGCTGCATTCCATTTAGGTAAGCCAGTTTCAGGGTCCCGGTACTGTGCATGCTGGCTCACTGTCGCACTTGTCGTCTTACTGGGACACTTAATGGAACGGAGCCGTCGTTAATTCAATTATTTACACCTGTGCTTTTCCTGCTTCGACAAGTCACAATCTCTGCCGTCAAAGGGCTCTGTGGACTCCCGGCTTTATCCCCATAGTTAAGGCACAGGCATGACAGTGGTGTCGGTCTTCTCATCTAGCTCTTGGAAAGAATAAGCGTGTTTCCAAGAATGCCAAACCATTCCTTTGAAGCAGAAACCCACTTGACTGCAAAGCTCCAGCTGTAGCAATGAACTACAATTGACAGGTTATTGGCACATGTGAATTGGCGTGCACACGATTTATAGATGGAGAATCCATTGTTTTCCCTTTAGAGGTGGGACCAAACGAACGAGGCATTGGCCACGGGTCCACAGCATGATATTTCAACAACTATTGGAAACTTGTTGAGAATAGTCAGGTCTTCAGAGGATGATTTATAGTGTTTTTTTGTGACCTCTTTGACCTTTCCTTGAGCGCAACCTTTGCACAAAAAAACTTGCATAGGTTTTAAAGGTAATTGAATTGAACGTGCACATCTGTTCCCGCTCTCCTCAATTAGATCTAAATTTCTACAGCACATGATTTTTTTTAAAGAAACATAATAAAATTGGATAACTTTTTCTATTAACATAACGAGGAAACTTTGTTCATGTAATCTGGCAAGTCGTAAAATGCTGGTACTGCATATATCGGCAGCTACGGCATGATAAGACGTGTTTGTGATTATGTTTAGGCACTCACAGGAACTTCTTTAGGGCCCGGGAGAGGTGGTCTTGGTTAAGTACTGAAAAAGTCTAAAGTCATTTGAAGCACAACACATGATGTGGTTATTTACATTTAACCTAAACCACAAAATGTTCCTAACCTTAAGTTTTGTTGTTGCCTAAACCCAACTACCGCAAGATGTGAGCCGCAGCCCCCAGTGTTACAGTCCAGCACAACATTTCCTTGTAAAAACATACTGTGATGGGGAAAACAAATGAGTACTATAGAAGTTACATTTACAGTACAAAGTAACTTCTAAAACACAGGATTGCATATATACACACAGCCACAGGGGCCTCGACTCATGGTACTGGGCCATTGTGGTACGGTATGGCCAATTTTCCTTGCTGAGGAAAAGTGAGCGCTTTGCCTAATGTGGCTCCATGCATGCACCTTATGTGTGTGTGTGTGTGTGTGTGTGTGTGTGTGTGTGTGTGTGTGTGTGTATCTTGAGAGGGTAGTGTTGTGTCCCGAACCATCAAAAGCTTACACACACACGCGGCACACACAAGCAGCGTAATTAGGTACATACCATAGTACAAGCTTTCTCGTCTGGAACCTCAGAGTCCATTTAACACTGGAAATAGCTGCAGGTTAGGAAGCTAAAACACTGGCTTGTATGTGTGTGTGTTTGTGTGTGTGTCTGTGTGTGTGTGTGTGTGTGTGTGTGTGTGTGTGTGGGTGGGTGGATGGGTGCCACCATGTACGTCAGTGTGTGAGAGTGGTAGGTTTTGCCCCGCAGTCTAATAGAGTTTTCAAGGACCTCTTATCCTTTAAGAGAATAGTGAGTGTGTGTGTGTGTGTGTGTGTATGCGTGCGTAAATGTGTGTGTGAAAGGGTTGGAGGCTGCATGCATGCAGCTATTGCGTTTATGGTTTATTTGTTGCAAATATGCATTCTGTGGTACATATTACATCGTACCAAACAGTAACAAAATCGCATGGTAGCAAAAATCTACAAAACTGCAAAGTATAAACACACTTGCACTATGAGGATGGTTTCCATTTCCCTCCCTTCACTTTTCTGCTTATCGCTTTGGCCAAACAGCACCCTGGAGAGACAAACCGCAGCGAAATGGTTCAGATATCTGCTTACACCTACAGACTGTTTAAGACGCACACGTACTTAACATACATACACAGACACACACAGTAACACACGCAATTAAAATGATGTAGCATCCCTATGCAGCCCGGTTGTTATTTGGATGCGGTTGTCTTAAAGAATCATGTGTTTAGTGTTTGCTGCTTTTGTGTGTGAGAGAGAATGTGTGTGTTTGTGTGCGGGGTGGTGGTGTAAATCTGTCTCTATGACCTGGCCACAGGCACTGGAGACGAAGTGTATTTGTGTTGTTTGAGTGTCTAAGAACGTGCGTACGTGTGTGTGCGTGTGTCTACTGGAAAGGTCATTGTCTACCCCGCTCCCCCCCCCGTTATTTTACTGCCAAACTCCCCTCCAACTATTTTCTAGTATCAGCTTGTGGCCCTTCTTCACAGTAACTGACACTAAACTAGACTCCTTTCACTCCTGCTGGAGTGCTCAGCAGATAAAACAGGGAAACAAGCTAATCAATAGTAAATTGGCCGTGGCGGCTGTGGCTCGGTGGCAGAGCGGTCGTCCACCAATCGGAAGGTCAGCGGTTCCATCCCGTCTTCCCCCAGCCACGCGTCAAAGTATCCTTCCGCAAGGTACTGAACCCCAAATTGCTCCCGAAGCTGTGCCTTTGGTGTGTAAGTCGCTCTGGATAAAAGCGTCCGCTAAATGTAAATTAGTAAATTTTTCGCCTTAATTTATTTATTTGTTGTCCACTTACATCATTTACATATTATCAACTTATAAAGTTGATAAGGCTTAGGTGTAGTTTGGGCATCCAGCAGACACGGAGCAACATCAGCATTCATCAAGTCGTGTTTCTGTCCACATGATGAATCGAAGTCAGATATTCACTCTTCTTTTAGCTCTGTTTTGGTTTCCACCGGCTCCTGACGCAAATGTCTGCCTCTTTAGCTGAAAACGCGCCACTCTTTTCAGAGTTTTTTTAGAGCTTTTTTTTTTCGCCTGCTGCGACTGGAAACATGGTTGATGAGAGCTGTGAGAGTCAAAACATTAAATTCGTGGTCCGTGAAAGCGAAACTGAACTGAACGGCAGTAACCCCGATCGGCGCTGCATAGGCAGGTGATAATACTTAGTGGGTTTATCATTGCGAGTGACTTCTTTCACATTACACATAGGAATTTGATCCATTGGTGCTGAAAACGAAAATAGTGATTAGTGCAGCTTTAAAGGTGTCCACTAGATCATCCAAACAAAGATATTCACTCTCGGTCTGGGATAACTAATAACCAGCAGAGCGCTATGAATTTCAGTATTTAAAAAAAGCATTCTTTTTAGGATATTAGTATGATTACTCAGCTTACCAGCCTCTCAGTTGTATTTTTCTTTGTTGTATTTTGTGGGAAATTAGGTGGACCTTGCTTTATGCCACCATACAGGAAGGTGATGCTGCGCACAAACAAAGGTTTGAGGGTGTTCGGAGTCATGCGTTGTCTCAGATGGTGGGAGGAGTTACAAACCAAGGGAGGGGGCGGGGGGCACAACATATTCACCACAACAACAGTACTGTGGAGGAACAAGTTACAATATCCTGTTTGTGACTGAAGCAATGCAGTTTATTCAAAAATGTAGTCTTCATTATGTAAAACTCTTGCATTAACAGGACTTCTGGTGTCACCAGTCATCTTGACCACAGTCTCATTTATTTATGAAAGTCTTAGGTATCATAATTAACATGACAATGGCTTAGTGGTGTTTGAAATGCTTCATGCAGCACATTTAATATGCTACTCAAGTTGATAGCTATTTAAAACATGTATGCTGGCAAGAAATACTGCTTGAATGGTGAAATATCTTTGTCCTCTTATTTCATCCTCCACCTTTTTATCTCCGAGGAGAAGAAGGCAGAGCTGACATTTTCTGGGGTGATTCATTACCGGGCTGATTCGATAAAATAATAATCTAAGTCTTTTCTAATCTCCTCTTAATTCAACCACTATTGGCTCACATTAAAGCACGCACGCCTACACAGAAGCACACATCCTCGCTGCAAGTCCAGCTGATGGGAAACATATTAACTAACTAATGTGTGCACCCCAGTGGCTATTGATCAACAGCATTCAATTAATCTGATTAATTATCCCGCCATGGCAACTCAGAGGAATGGTCAGCAAGTCTCTATAGCTGTTCAGACACACACACACACACACACACACACGCACATAATTGGAGTTTGTTCGGATATTGCTCAGCATGCAAATATCAAACGCACACACACACGCACACACACAGTCCACATATAAAGAGACAAAGAGCAACAAAGAAAGATACAACAGAAACTAATCAGACGCTGAGAGAAAATGTTAAATAATTACTGGTAGTAACTTTAATTCAGACTTTTAAAAAAATGCTACAGTCCAGCTAAGGTCCCTTTGTGGTTTCTTTCCATTGATTTGACACCATTAACAAGACGTGGATAAGCTATTAAGAGTTTGGGTGAGTGGCGTTAAACTGAATTAATAAGCGGCAGTGTTTGACACTGTAATGGCTAAGCCCAGGGAACAAATTACTGATGCCAATGCTATGCTGATGTAGCCACATGCTTTCGGTGGGTCTAAATAGTATGCAGCTTCGGGACCTAATACTGAGCACTTTCTAAAAGGGTTATGAAAGTATCAGGGTAATTTGACTAAAAATTAGTTTAGAAAAAGCTTGGCTTACTGGCATTTTACGAAGCTTTTGAATGCATCTTCCTCAGTGGATTGAGTTTGCTCAGATGTCAGCTTGTTAAGTTGATTTTTTTTTTTTTTTTTCCATTTATTTATTTAGTTAGCCATTTGACATCTTCGCATACCCCATGCGCTGAGAGGGAGTGTGAGATGCAGTCGAAAGCCCCAGAAAACGCTGGTAAGTGAACATTCAGTTCGCTTTCTGGTGTAACACTTAAAAACAGGAAGGAAAGAAGACTTTCCTTAGAGTAGAAGTAGATTTTTTTCAGAAACACAGTTACCATGTGTACTGACGTTACAGTGCAATAATAAGTGAGTAGTGTTGTGTTTTATCAGATTCTTCTTTAGCTCTTTATCCAGTTTTAGGTAAATTAATTATAAACGTAACCATGGTAAAAACAATGACATCCATAATACAATCAACCACAAGAAAGTAATTACCAGGACACATCAAATAAAAAAAGAGCAGACAACTATCTACAACAGGGATAACCCTAACAACAAGAACGACAGCTAAACCCCATTAAGAGCTACCACAACAAGCACACAAATAACCGCAACCACAAGAATTCAATAAAAGAGCAGAAACAGCAACAATAACAAAACTGAAACCATTATGACAACAATAATATCAATACACAACCGACTGAAAGTAATCGTAACACGTCAAATAAAACAACCACAGACAAAAATCTACAGCAGGCATGATCAGAGGCGCAAAAGCAAACCAAACCAAAACTGACCTCGGCAAAAGCCACGACGAGCATATATTCTGTACGCAGCATGAAGAACTCCCGCCGCAACAACCTCACAAAGCACCCGCAACCATAAAACAACAAGTCAACCATGACATCAATGACAAAAACCACCCTAATGAAATTTAAAACCACAGAATAAGCCTTAAAGCTGCACAGCTCTATTCTAAATGGCCTCTGAAAGAACAATTATTGTATTCTCAGACTATTACAGTGGGAAACTCGGAGGTTGTTACATAGTTATAGGAGTTTTGTTATGTTAAAGGAGCTTGGATGAAAGAATACAGAGAAGGAGAGTTGAAATAGTGGCAGAAAAGGGGGAAGGAATAAAATCACAGGCAATATTACAGAAAGTGGCTTTTTCATATAGCTGTTACATAAAGATATGCAAAGAAATGTGATACAGTATATTCCACGGACATACAATCTATGAAATAAAGTACAAAAAAGGTGTAGAACAACTGCACAAAGAAAGATGAGAGAATTTGAGAAAGAGATGCATGCTGGAAGGAAATCAATGCAATCTGATTATAATAGTAAAGCCACAAATGACAGACAGCTCAATTACACTCGTGTCTCTCTCGCTTTCTCTCTCTCTCCTCTCGTGACAGCTCCGCGACGTGACGCATAGGACGGCACATTTATCTGGTTTCTCTCAGCATGTTACCGCTCTAATTCTAATGTCCCGTTGTATTGACCAGAAGAATTACATGGGTTGTAACTGCCGAAGTCCCTTTCTCATTGAGTGTGAGGGATTGGTGTGTGTATACATGTGTACTTGTGCATATCAGGCCATGGGGCGGGCGGGGAACACTGGCTTATAAATAATGCTGTATATGTGCATGCGCATAGTATACCTGTGCTTCACAGTATCTTACTTGAATGCTAGCCATTTTTTTTTTTCCCCACAAACAAAAGCTTGCTGTCACCTTCTTTTACCAAATGTGTTCAAAGAGTAGATGTTGTGGGGAAGAAAACTATTAAAATCGGTTGTTAGGGCGCTTTCACACCTGCCTCGTTTAGCTCGATTGAATCGCAGTAGAGTTCGTTCGCCCCGTTGGTGCGGTTCGTTTGGTCAGGTGTGAAAGCAGCGATCGCACCAAAAGCGGACCAAACAAGCGTACCGAGACCACCTCTTCAAACGAACTCTGGAGCGGTTCCTTTGTGGTGAGAACGTGATCCGACCTCGAACCGACCCAACTGCAAAAAATACTGATCATCTTTGGACTAAACCAGCTGCCGTAGTCATATTTTCGGCAGATGAGCGTGTCAGAGTTAAGAAGAATTAATGCGCGCCTCCGCTTGAAGTGACGAGCGATGCGCGCTCGCCGTTTGCATCAGAACGTTGTTTCCAAGCCGCATCCGCGCTTCGTTATAGAAATGTGTTGTTGGCATATTGTGGTGGATACAACCAATGTAACAGATTCTGGCCGGGGACAAAACCAGCCCGCACAGTCCTCTCTCCATAGCTGTGTTGTCCCCGTGTTGTTTGCTGGCTTTTCCTCTTCTGTTGGAATCTTCCCGCACGTAAATTCTGACCAATCGAAAAGCAGTTTAGCAAATACGCCACGGCCAATGAGTGATGTGGATGTTGTCATGTGACCGCAGTTTTGGTTCGTTTCAGCTGGTTCGGACCAAAGCAATCAGCGTGGTGTGAAAAGGAACCAAAAAAGCTGAAAAATGCTACAATGTATAATTGTTTGCCCTCGGTCCGGACCAAATGAACCAAACTAGAGGTGTGAAAGCGCCCTTAGGCAAAGGCTTGGGGATATGTTCGGTATCAACATTTTGAGACTTGGCAAATTTGTTGATAAAAAATGTTTTCTCATTATTATGCCATGTACAGAAGTACCTTGAGATGCAATCCTCTAATGGATGGTATCTGCTGGCTCCAAGAAAACTGGATTGATGTGATGGAGAAAATCCCACAATAGACAAGCAACGTCAATACATTTATTTTTGGTGTCCTGGTGTTGATTTGGAAAATGATTGTTCCATTAAGTGTGCTTCGGGAATGCGTGCGCCTTGAGTGAACGATCTTTTATCCTGTCTGTCTCTTTTTCCTTCAAAGAGATCATCCTTTAATAAGTTTGGCTGCTGTCACAAACCCCCTTTGCTTCCAGTTTCCAGTTTCACTCTCAGCGGCGCTCGACATTAGCACAACACCACAGCACAGTTTTGGCAGGAAAAGAAGCACAACGTTGTACAGGTATAGCTTTAATGGATTTCAATGATGATTTCATTTTTCAAGCAACAGAGGCAGCAGAGCGCAGCAAGCTTGCTTGTTGCTATAAAATGAAATGTCACACTATGGCATCAAACGAGGTTTGGACATTGAAACCATGTACGCGAGTCTAAGAAAGTTCAGAAATCTGGAGGAAATGCAGCGAGCTGTGGGCCAGAGTCGCCGCACGGGTACAAGAAGTCATTAAACGAGCAATCTTGTTCCGTGTCGAAAAGATGAGTGCGCACGCAGAAAGCTCGAAACGAGTACACGAGAATCCATGCTTGACAGTTAAATAAGAAAAACATGCGGATCCAAACCTACAATAGAAAAACTAACACGTACTGACATGCATGTACCTACTAACAATTTATATATGGCCTCACAATGTGACTCAAAAGACCATGCACACGTCATTCATGTGCTTACGCACACACACACACACACAGGCGCCAAAGCCTGGCCGTGATTTGAAATGCAGCCTCCAGTTATGAGAAGGGAATGAGAGTCAAACATCACAGAAAACTGTGAACTGAGTTTAACCCCCTACTGCTAATAGAGAGAGAAAGACAAAAAATAGGAGGCTGTGACTATTACTTCAGCTGAGAGAGATTGGGGGGGGGGGGGCACAAAGGCAGAGTTTGGAAGGGGAAGAATAAGTGGAAAGCAGCAGACAACCAGAAAGCGGCGAGGGGAAGAGGCAGAGAGGGGGAGTGAAGGGTGTGAAGACATTGATTGAGGGAAACAAATGGAAAGAAAGGGACGAGAGTGACAGAAAAAGAAAAAGAGCCTCAGGTGGTAGGTGTTCCTTTGGTGCCAACGTGTGAGCACACGCACACACGCACACACACACACACACACACGCACACACACACACACACACACACACACGCCAAACCACTTAAAGACACATTCTGTGCAAAACCAAAGGTCATTTTGACACCCGGCGAGGTGTTATTTTGGCATATAAATCTTGGGCAGGGAAAAGAGATGAAAATATTAAGGTCACATTAGTCGCTCCCTCAGGTGTGTGAGAGTGAGATAAAGACAGAGGAAGAGATGAAGCAACACCTCCATATCAGAAAAATGGAGATAAAGGAAAGCAGAGAGGGAGAACATTAAAAATACAACATAAAAAATGTTTGCATTAAGTATTTTCATGATGCTCTCTCTCTCTCTCTCTCTCTCTCTCTCTCTCTCTCTCTCTCTCTCTCTCTCTCTCTCTCTCTTTTTTAATTTATATATCGAAAAGAAACACATAAAC
>CM022490.1:6879702-6968326 GCA_011952105.1 Coreoperca whiteheadi
TACGTTTGCCCCAACTGGGGGGGGGGGGGGGGGAATCACCACTTAGGCATCACAGCTCCCAGAGCTACACTTATTCATCTCCACCACAATCACTCCCGGTACCCGTAATTATACACAGGTTTTATTTTGATATGAAATGTGGTTACTAAGGGAAACATTCAAAAGGGCAGCCTCACCGCCCACTACGTCAGTTTAGCTTGTGTGCCCCTGAGGCTAAATGAGACTGTCAAACTGGAAGCAGATTGTGGCCACATATTGTTGGAGTTAAGAGGCCAGCGGACACAGATGATAAGGGAGGTGGTGTGTAGCAGCAAGTGAAGGAGGAGAAATTAGAGCCAAAAGGCTGAAAAAGCAATATTTCAGTGAATGGCAACATGGCAGCGTTTTTACATTGAAAGCAGCACAGTTTTGCTCTCAGTGATTGTTGATGTGTTTGTCACGGTCAGCATAGACTATTATAGGTCAACTACTTGTTGAATGTTAAAAGCAGTGTTGCGAGTACTAAATTGCATTAATGGGTGCCTATAAACACAAAACTGACACACTATTACCTTAATCAGTTTTTAAGGCATGTGGAGTCTTGTCTGTGTCCAGGTTGGTTGTGATGATTGTAAGTCAAATTTAAAAACTCTCCTTTCAGCTCTGTTTTGGTCTCCACCAACTGCTGAGGGAAATATCTGACTCTTTAGCCGCTAAATGCGCCACTATGTTCACCAGCTAGTTGCTATCTTTGTCGGTCTGCTCTAGGTATTGAGCAGCTAGCGTACGGTGGGTTTGTCAGAGGTGCCTGGCTGAAAACGGCTGCCTGCTGTGGCTGGAAAACATGCTGTAAAACCAAACCAATGAGCTAAAAGACGCTATAACGCTGTGTGGAGCTGAGGTGAATGGCAGAGTGGGGTGGTATTTCGTCAGTACGAGTGCTCCACTCACATGAACATAGTCATTGAATCCATTGTTGATACAAATATTGATATAGTGCACCTTTAAAAATGTGTAAAAACTGTCACAATGAAGGCTTCTTGTTTTAATGAGAAAACCTTCATTTGCTATAATATACAAGCTGTTAGTATGAGAAATACATGCTATTAGAATTCTTATTTACGCAATGTGGCATCCCTGCGTTTGTGATAATAATGTATTCAATAAAACTTCTAATGGTACGCAAATCGCAGTAAAAGTCTCCCGTGTTCACTCTTACTCCTTGATAGAAAAGTAATGAAATGCATTTACATTAATAGCAAATTGCTACAAATACATCTAATGTACACCATCTTAAAATATCGCTGTCATAGTTGAAAATGATAACCATCTCATGTCAAATTCAGGCTGAGGCCGTAAATAACTTTACCAGTAGGTCCCTCGTCAACTCATCGTGCTCTTCATACTTACCTGCTCTGCCAGATTAAAAATCTTTTCTCTCAATGGACCTCTTAAGATGAGTTTGCTGATGGAAAATATTTTGCCAGATACATTTTAATGGCAGATGTGTGTGTACAATGTTCTAATTGTAAATTGCAAGGAACTTCAAACTAGGGTACTCACCGATTCCGAGCGCACCGAGGCAGTTGAGCGTTATTAACAAAATTTAAATAATTGTGAATTTGAAGGTACAGGGGTGTATTAAGGGTGTCTAAAAATTCAGAAAGAAAACACTCCAATAGTCTGTATTAACGCAGTCACACAGAAAGCATAGAAAGTAGATCATTGTACACAAGCTAATATGCATATTATTTGAGGCTCCAAAAAATGTTGTACATTTTTTTCAAGGTATTCATTTCAAAAGATCGTCCCGTTGGTTTCATTTTAACTTTAATCTATTTACTTGGTTTATTTAGCTGTGACTGTGCATGTGTGTGAGTGTGTTTAACAGAGAGAGGGGGTTGTATGTCAATTCTTATCAGCATTTCTAGTGGAGAGTCAGAGACAGAATGGCAGACGCCGAGTTAAAAATGGAAGCTGTTTACACCAATGTGATCTCAACACTGTGTGTGCCTTTGTGTGTGTGTGTCTGTGTGTATGCATGTATCCATCCCTGGTATCAGTGTAAAGTACTCTTAGAACCGTTTCCACCTCTACAGATCCATTAGAGCAGGGAGGAGGGTATTTTAAACCTCTCTTGCATACAGTATATAGTCAGCATTGGGTGTATAACTGAGTGTATACTCATACTGGTTCACAGTGGATGATAGAGCCACGCACTTTTAAAGCTAACTGCAGGCCTGTGCTACTGGCTGCTCTTACACAGTGGTTAACAAGCAAAACCACTAAGTGAAAACACTAAAATAACGCAAAAGTGCGTTCAGACTGAATGGGTAGCGAATTTTAGAGGCGGCATTACGTCGATGTAAAAGATGTGAGTGGCTACGAGTAGAGGTCCACGTTAATTGAAAATGTTTGAATTTCTTCTGTCGTTGTGAAGGTCATAAACATGTAGAGAGGGAAAAGAGCGAGAGCCTGAAGGACCGAAACAACTGGAGCTCCTGGCGAGTTCTGGGATCAGTCTCAGCTGACAGACAAACACACACTCAGGCACACAGCGCGCACACTAGGTCTATCACACGACATCCCAATAAAATACATTTACCTTTGTGGTTGTAACGTGAACATGTGTGGAAAAGTTCAAGGGGTCTGAATACTTTTGCAAGCCACTGTAATTCAAGCAAATGCCTGTTGAATCTTGCCAGTTTACAATGGACTAAATGGTCAAAGCGCACACAGCCAATTTGTCTCCCTGCTTTATTTCACTAAGGGAGGCAAAATGGTCCATGTGGAGGTAACCTAATTCATCTGCAGTTTAACATATTGTACCGGCTTGTCCCTCACACAGATACGCGCACACAAATGCGCTAACACACACAGCTCCATACATGAATGATGATGAATTGGCTCCATATAAATTTCGGGGGGGGGGAACAATACATCTTTGTTTCACAATATTCTGGCATGGCTCACACACACACACACAAGCATGGAAGCACTAATGCCTGCATACACACACACACACACACACACGCGCGCGCATAGACAGAATGATTTGTCTACTGCCAGATTCACACTTGATGTTAATTTGTTACTGGAGGAATCGTAATCCTTCAAAATTTTAGCAGTGTGTGTGTCTGCGTTTGTGTGTCTGTTAAAGGCATATGCATGCAAGTGTGCATGTGTATGTTTGGGTGATTCACACAGTTTGATAAGCATGTAGCAAGGCAACCTTTGGCCTCGAACCTTTCCACACGTACAGCCCATGGGCACGTTTGTGAGTCTGTAAATGAAACGTGTATTTATACGTGTTTAAAGGTCTGTATGCGCCTCTCCTCTCCGAAGAATAATTAGACGTCAAATATAATTCCCTGTTAATCACTCAGTGCTGTGATGTAATTTCATCTGTACGGTCATGGTGAGGCCATGGAAATGCAGAGGCACGTGTAGGTAATATGATTTGTACATTTATGGAAAGAAAGCATCATGTGTTCCACAAAACATAATCAGGAGAACGGGGTTGTGCAGCAGAAAAAAGTGAGGGAGAAGTTAATCTGCTCAGCACGCTGTAACAGAGCCACACTGCTAATCTTTTCTGAGGCATAAACCAACAATTGAAGCTACTTTTTCCTTTTGTGGTTGTTAACACCGTGATGACAGGCATAAGCAGCATACCATGCAAAATAGATATTTAGATTTGGGTCAGTTTATAAAAAAGACCTGTCTTCTTCTTTTAAGTCTCAAGGTATAAACTTAGCAGGGACCCTGTCAAACAGAGCTTTATTACAAAAAAACAACAACAACTGTATCCAAATGCCAAGAAGGGATGAGTGGATTGTTCAAAAAGAAGTTGTTCAAAAAGTTACTAATATCTCATAGAAATGCTTCAAAAGTCACTGTTAAGTTTCAACGGGAAATTACAAAAGTAACAAAATGATCCTTTCCAAGTTCTCTAAGCCAAGAATGAAAGACTGCAGAGTTTGTCGGCGCTGACAATAGCAGCCAACTCCGCTGCTGACGTTCTATATGTTTTCAGCAGCCAACTTTTGCTGTGAAAACATAAACAAAGACAGTTTTGGATCTGTGTGTGTGCGTGCTTGGATGCCTATTCAAAGCCTTCCATGACTGCATATTTGAGATGCATATGGATGCTTGAGTGTACAGAGAGTGTGTGTGTGTGTGTGTGTGTGTGTGTGTGTGTGTGTATGCTTGGACATTGAAAAATCAGCGGCATGGAAATGATGAAACCCAATCACTTCTAAACAGGTTGTACCTGTATTAAAGTGTCTACCTTATGGCTCCCTCACATGCACACACACACACACACACACACACACACATTGTAGCATGCAATGCTCCTTGGTACTGGCAGACAGGTGTTTGTTCACTCACACACGCACACACACACACACACACATGCACCATGTGTGCTCTGTCGCATTTGGTCAGAGCAGAGCACGTCTAACAAGACAATGCACGATTCCTATGAGGTGTGTGTGCATGTGTCGGGTGTGCGACACAATGCTTGGCTTGCAGCCCGGCAGATTTTAGCAGAAGCGCTGGATCCAAATCGCACTCACACTGGGAGCGAGAACAATTCTGTTAACACACACCCACCCACACACACACACACACACACACACACACACACACACGCACACACAACACATGCATGCATGCACATGTAACCATGTGGGAGGGAAACATCTTTGTTTAACCTTTCCCTCCCCTCACTGCACTTCCATGGTCTCTTTCTTTCTTTCACAGGTAACATTAGTATATCTTACTATTTCACATCCTCAAAGTACATGGAAGACCTGGACATGATCTTCAGCTGTAACTTGATGTCTTCCTATCTAAAGAGGCGAGAGCCGAGGGGCTGCTGGGTCTCGTTGTAATACTGCTGTTCCGCAATTATTTATCATCATGATAGTAGAGTCGTACAATGGTAATTTTCCCATCTATCAAATGACAGTTTTTAATGTAGTAAATAGGGAGTGATTTCAAATACGGCTATATGCTGCTCAAATTAATGAAACAATAAGAATGGCTTAGAGTAGAGCAGTCTTACGCCACATAGCAACAAATGATCTACTCTGTCTAATCGCATTCATGTTCAACACCAGCGAACACTAAACAACAGTAATAAGTAATCACGGGGATGAGTAATGTATCTCACCATCAAGGCCAGAATCTAGAGCATCCAGGTGCCGTGTTTCAGTGGCTTCACCTCTGATGTCCTTGTCAATAATTGATTGTCTGCGCTATGCATGCTGAGCCTTTTAGGCACCCATCAGTATCCATGTTTTGAGCGAGACACTCATGCATGTATGTGGTGCTTGACGGTGTCTGCTTTCATGTCGAGTAAGTCCGTTTTCATGGTATCTTTGAACATGGTTGCGAGGTTCTGCATCTAAAGAGTTCCAATTTCCATTTTTTTTTTTTTTTTTGCCAGATAGCTGTTTGGAAGGGAGATCCAACGGCCGTGTCCAGTTGAACTCCCACTAGGTTTTATGTGGTTTAATCGTTCTTGAATGAATGCTGTCAGCCACCAAGATGTTTCTTTCAAATGAGCTGCTTTTTGGAAACTGATGATGTACATTGCCTCCATTGGACACTTTTTAAAGGGCGGCTGTGGCTTGGTGGCAGAGCGGTCGTCCACCAATCGGAAGGTTGGCGGTTCGATCCCGGCTTCCCCCGGCCGTGTGTCGAAGTATCCTTGAGCAAGATACTGAACCCTGAACTGCTCCCGAAGCTGCGCCTTCGGTTTACTGGTTAGTTTAATTTGTACTGATGGGCAGTTAGCTCCTGCCATCAGTGTGTGAATGTGATGTAGTGTAAAAGCGCTTTGAGTAGTCAGAAAGACTAGAAAGGCGCTATACAAGTACAGTCCATTTACCATTTTAGTTATGCTTACATTCATTAAGCTGAATTCATTGCCGCTGCTATTGCTAATGACAGATTAAGGCGCGTGCAGGTATTTTTTGTAAATAATAGTGAAAGTCGAGGAATTGATGTTGGCGGTGCCATTGCGACCTCAGGAATGTTGAGTGTCTGTGTCTGTCTGAACAACTTGTCGCAGTTCAACAACGCAATCAGTTTGTCATAGCGTGCACCCCGCTACTGTCTTCTTGCACCATGTTTTTATGTATTGATTCTACAAGAATGTCGTCAAGAACGCCAATGTTTCGTATTTGATCTATTTTATTTGACAGTTGTGAAGACTTCTTAAGGTAGGAATGTAAACTGGGAAAAGGACTGCATGCATAGTGATCTTATAGTAAAATGGTGAAAGCTAGAATTGTCTGTATGTTGTGAGTATGTTGGCATGCTGACGTTAGCATTGACCTCAGCACACAGCTGTGCCTAGGAATGTCCTTACAGTGCTGCTAGCATTGCTGTCATCATTGTTCAATGTACTTTGGGAATTATTTTTTACACCCCTGCAGAGGGCCATTACAATAATCGGTTATGTTAAGTTAGCTTCAATACTATAATCACAAATAAAGCCAGGAAAACAGTCGGATTTTAGGTGAAGAAAACAGCGTACTGTAACTGTCCTTTGTAGTTTAAGGTTACCCAACATGCAGTCATTTGAAGAATACATGGAACACACTGAAGACATGCATTGTTTATTCGTGCTACATCCTGATTTCCGGTGATAAAAGATGGCATCCTCTTACATTTTCTCCCTTCAGTCCAAAACGCTTTTTATCATCAATGTGTTCGGTATCGATTTCAGATGTTGTTATTGTCAAATTGCCTTACTCAAACACAACAGTTTCTGATTGTAACGTAGATGAATAACTGAATAAGAAGTAAACGGCTTACAGTGTGACCAAACTAAATCAAAGTCAACCAAGTATTGAATATTTTGCGACACCGGCCGACAAAAACTATTTTAAAAGGAACTAAATTTGGCTTTCGGCTGTCACATTTGGCTGCCAAGCTGTGAACTATTCAATAAAGGTGCTGTGGGCATTTTCTCTCTCTCACACTCTCCCACACACACACATTTGCGTTTTCGGTGTATGTCCGTGCAAGCACGTCAGTGTCTCTGTCTACAAGTGTCCCAGTGTGTCTCAGTGTTTGAGTGTGTGTGGATGGAGCTGTCTTTTCTCTCGCAGACAGCTGCGCCAATTACCTCGCCATCTCTCTCTCTCTCTCTCTCTCTTTCTCTTTCTCTGTCTGCCTCGCTCCCTCTCCTTCTACCTTTTCCAGGTAGCTGCCCTCTATTCACACCTGCTAATTATCCCTCTGTGTATATATGTGTGTGTGCGTGCAGATGTGTGACATCTTGTCTTCTAGAGTGAAGCAGCCTTATTGGGTCCAGCAGCAGTATTTTCTCTGTGGTGTCGCTCTCTCTCTCTCACACACACACACACACACACACACAAATATATACATCCTGGACTGGTGTCACTGCAAGATTGATGCTAGACGCTAATTAGGAAAATCAATTTTTTCGCAACAGCCGGTAACTTAAAGCTCATGCTGTCCTGATTACAGCACTGACTTTATTGAAGAAGAAGAAGGAATGGGGCACACATTAAGGTTACCATAGACATTGTGCGTTTCTGAGCCAAGGAAAATCTAGAGAGTTTTAACAGAGGACATTTTTTTAGAGATGTTAAAATGTACTTGTGCATATGATCCTGACATAAAAAGGGATCTTGACGAACTCCCAGGAAATGCACAGTTGATGAGTCCTGATATACAAAATGACCTCCTTGAAACTTGCCGAGTTGCTGTGTTGTTGTTTTAGCTGATGAATGCAAAGATCTTTCTAAGCTCGAGCTCATTGCCGTATGTTTTGATGCCTACATAATGGAACCCTCGGAGAGAGAGCAGTGGGATTTGTGTGCAACAAATGATCTGACATCAGGTGGAAAATCAACAACGACCTTGGAGATATTGGAACCGCTGCAGCTTGACCCTTGAATTGCGTGTGGGGCTCAGTTTTGATGGCGCTTCCATCATGGCTGGCAGTAAACGTGGTGTTGTTGGGGTTTACCAACTATGGTTCACATACAGGGCACCATTAATGTTGGGGTTGTTAATTGTTAATTGTTGTCAGAGAGTTGAGTTCTGCAAGGAGGCAGGCAGGCTCCTTCGTCGCGACCTTCTGTTAGCTGGCGCCGAGAGGCCGACAGTGAGCCGCGTGGCCAGAGAGGAAGGCACGAAGAGGGCAAGAGAAAGGAGTGGGGGTCGTAGCCCCGGCTATATCGATATCTAGTGCTTTCTGCGTTGCTTCATTTGGGCGTGAAATTCGCTCCATTCGCGTGTACATTCACTACACAACAGATGCGAATTTGCGTCATGGGAGAGGCTCAGCGGTGAGCCGGTCCCATTGAGTAAAAAAAAAAACATTTGTTTCAACTTACCAGATTGTCCGACCTCCTCACTCACTTTCGTCCAAAAGTTTCCTGTTTCTATAATGATACGAGGACGTATCGTACAGCTCCGAGTATCCACACACAGCAGCAATTATTGTATCCTCTCTCTCTCTGGTTTTTATGGCTGGTTGCAACCAACTTGTTCAGAATGTCAATTCACGTCTTTGTATTGACTTAACATGTAAATCACTTACGCAAGTCGCTTCATTCGCGTCCTGTGTGAATGCACCTTGAGGCTTACAGATGATGAGATGAGAACGAGCCGTGTTCAGACCTGGATATTGCAACCTGTTGTAAAAGGAAACTGCCCTCCAGCTTTAGTGACTCTTGCGTCATTCTTGTCCCTCACTAATCGAGGTTCCCGACCCCCTTTACCAAAGACATTTTTCCAAACATTAATTGTTTATTAATTGCACTAGTTTCTCTCCTGATAACAAGCTGCACAGTTGGGCGCTTGTTTTCCACTGTAGAACGCATCAACACAAGCAACAGGGCAGCAACGCTCACAGGACGGCTGAACAGTTGATCTATTTTTTCATTTGAAAAGGAGCTGACAGACACTTTGGATTATGATGAAATGATTTCATTGTTCAAGACCAAGCCCCACCGTCTTGCACTGTGATGCTGCGGTATGTAGCTTACATTGCTCCTATAGTTTGCTGACACACGTTAAGTCATACTAATGTGCTTTTTCTCTAAATTGTGCTTTTTTTTTTTAACAGGACCTGCTGATGCAGCCTATTGTGTTCTTGGCGGAGGGATTGTCAATATAAAGATAGTTTATGAATTAAACTGAACTTTGCTAATCTCAAACTTTAATATATATTGTTGGATACATGATGCTAACTTAGTTTATGTAAGTGGCATGCTTGTTAAACTCGCTTGCTTTTGCGTTTATGCAACATCATGCAATCTGATGTTGTTTATTATGTAGTGACCAGAGCAGATGGACAAGCAGAACAGTCAACTAGTGCTGGTTAGCCACCTGAAATTTAAAGCACATACAGAAGTGTGACAAATGAAACGACGACCCTGAACAAATGAGTGAAGAAACATAATGAATGCAGATGCTTTCATAGAGGGCACAAAACGTGACGGAATGGTTTGATGGGTAGAAAATTGACGTGAATCATTTAGCTAGCAACATCGACCATGAATGTGGAGAGCGACTGTACAGCACGTATGTATACAGTACGTAGCCGCTCTGCTTCAGAAAAACCTTGTTCATCCCAGTTTTTGTGTTATTGTCCTCCAGTCTTTCTCCTTTTTCCTCTTATTCTTTCACATTTAAGTGAAACCATATAAAATAATATATACAGTATATATTGAAATAACCGCACATTTTTGAACTTTAAAAGTTTCAAGTCACAAGGGCGCATTTTTGCCTCAATTTGTGTGTACTTGCGTCTTAGCATCGAGTTTACTTGAGACTTGAGCGGCTGACGACTTGACTTGACTTGGGACTTGAAGGCAAAAAGCTGAGGAGTTAAGCCTTGATGACCCATAACTACTGAAAAATACTGTGCTGTGCATAGTCTTGCTTTTCGGAGCGCTGCCAAACTGAAAATGATATCATAATTGGGATGCGTGCAATGTGTGGGTAATTTGGGACAAAATATATCTGATACAACATTTTTATATAGATATTCCCACAGTTTTGTGGTGTATGATCTTAGCTGCTGACAAGACAGTTTGCAATTGCTGTAGGCTTGCTGTCATTTGCTCATAATGGTTCATGTGTCACGTAGAAAAATAGCCAGGACACTGCTCTTTACATCCTTTCGGGTCAATCTTGGGTCAAATTAGGGAATTTCTGTTATTACAATTATGTCCATTCCTTTCATTTCTAACACCTTAGAAAGATAGATGGATGGACAAGCAGCAGGAAGTTAGTCATTGTAGTTTCGCCTGACGATTTGGACCACTCATCAGCGCGGTCAGCAGTTGGAGCTGCAGCAGTGGCTGTGACACGCAGCTCATGGAGGCACTAAAGGCATTCAAAACCAGTCCCCGTTTGTCGCATTTTGAGTCCAAAATTGCACCTGTCCTCTGTGTCAAAAAGCAGTCAAATTCGAGCACACAGACATGATACACATATGTTTAGATTCAGTGTGTCTTCTCGAGGATATCATTATCCCTGAATCCATTCCGAATGAACATCCATAAATCTGCTCAAAAATCAGAGATGAAAAGACACTCCTAATAACAAGAGAACTTGCCTGAGAATCATCATATTTTTAAGCTTTCTTCATTATCAAAGTAATCCAGTGATGGCTGTCTGTACAGCAATGGATACATTGCAAAATGGAACCACTAATAGCTAGTTAAGCATACTTTTAATGGTGGCAATTTCCGCAAATGTAAACAAATTTAGGCTGAAAACAAAAGCGGACTCAAGTTGAAAGCCCCAACAGTGACTCAGGGATGCCATGGCAACATTATACTCCATCCTTCAAAGGTCCAAAAACTTAAAGCATGGTTATCCCCCAAACAGAAGTAATACAAAGAATAATGACACATCCCTTAATAATAACTATTTTCCTTTTGCACTTTCAATTTTTTTTTTTATCTAAAACTCCAAATTTCCCAATAACATGGTTCTTATATTCCTGGAACACTGACACTCTCTTCTACCCATACATATACAGATATTTGTCCCGTACACGTATAGTCAAACAAACTCTGCTGGAAAGTGACTAGTCAGTCAGACTCTCTTTCTGCGCTCTCTTTCTCTCAAGCAGCATGAGTTAAATAGAAAGGGACAGTAGGTGTTTGGCAGCTAAATGTCAGCGAGTGAAAATATGCCTATAACACACACACACACACACATGCGCGCACACGACTGAAATCATATCATCTCCTCTCGTCCTCTTCATCTTCCCCCTCCATCTCAGAGCTGCCACCCTGTCCTCCTCATTAGATCATCCCTCTCTTTCCCTTTAAGGTCATAGTGAATAAGTGTGGTTAGTAAATAAGCACAATATTAGCTGACTGCGGAAAAACGCACGCCCGTCCGCATGTTTACGGCAAACGGACTGACAGAAAGACGGAGAGCGCGGGAGGAAAATTGGAGGAAAGACAAAGAGATTGGCGATTCCGTTTCCCCGCGGAGACATACGGGAGACAAAAGGTTATGGACAATAACCAGGCTGCGTGCACACACACATACACACCCTCAGTCACAGAGAGATATGACATTTATCAGCCATTGTCTTTTATAAGCAGAGTAAATCTAATTCATGGACTGGAGTGCAACGGCAAGCAATGTTAGTTTGTCATCCAAATGTCAGCTGTTGGAATGCAATATGCAAATGGGAGGTAGACAGACAGACAGACAGAAGGCAGGGTTGTACTCGTTTAATTTTCTCAAGGCATGTTTGATTTGATTCCATTCTGCGTGAAGGACTCATCTTTGACCCAGAGGCAAAAAAACGGAGATGCTTAGTTACTGCAGGACACCGAGCCACATGTTCATATCCGACCCCTCTCAACGCGCCACGGAGCGGGAGGGCCGGGGACCGCCACAAATCAAACGCGCAACAGCGGCGAGACAGAGAGGCAGAGCGGGACACAAATCAAACGCGCTCTATTGCGGGGCAAGGGGGTCAGCGCGACTTACAAATCAAAGCGACTCCGTCGGCAGGATGGCGGGTGAAACAAATCACGCCGAACCCCGTTCTCTTCTGCCGCTTGTCCGAGCGGTTGCTGCTGACATTAAAGAGACAGAATGAGACAGGGAGGGAGAGAATGGAAAATGATGAGCTCCCTCTCCGTCTGTTTGAGTGTGCCGGTGCGCACACACACACACACACACACACACACACACATATGCATGTGCCCGTGTGCGCACATTTGCTTCATTACTGCCATTGCCGACGTGTTTGTCATGCTGTGCGGATGTACGCACGTCGCTGTGTGTACCTGCATATCTGTTTGGTGTGCGTGAGATTTGACTGTAATGGTATTCCAATTGGTAGGCAGCCATGCAGAACTGGTGAGTAACTGCCTGGGGATTTTCAGCTCAACATGCTGTCGATTACTGAGAGAGAAGGAGACGGGAGGAGAAAGTGTTTGTTGATTTTTACATGAGGACTGGAATTCATGCACCCGTTTCCCTTTCTCTCCCACCCTTGACATTCTCCTGGAACCTCCCTCTGTGTGTGTTCGACTGGGTATTCACCTGTGAAATGTCTCTCCTATGTATCCAACAGCATGCTTGACAAGCTTCGGAGATAACAGAGTCTGTGGCTGCTGCCCCCCCCCCCCCCACATACACAGATACACACTCCACATCCCCTGCAAGTGAAATTATTTTTATAAGGACAGAGAAGTTGTTACCAGCAACCAAATCATTCCTGGAAACCGGAAACTAAAGGAGGTGGGAAATCTTTCACAGATTTCTTTCACAGAGTCCCCACCTCCTGGTAAACTTTGACATGCAAACTGAACTATGAGAATTGGACTCAAAGATGGCGCCCATTCACTTGCCTGTTCTGGCCGGACGCGGTACAAATCAAGCCCTGCAGATGACTCGGGAAGACCTCTGCGTTGACGCCGTGGAGGTGCATTGAAATGTTTAAAAGGTCTGCATTTTTGAATACACTGCTAAAGTCGGTCGAAGAACGAAGGTAAAGAGGGAACAGCAGGAGCAGAGACGAAGGCGATACCTTCCTGAGAGCTTGTCCCCATCTGAAGGACAGCATAGCGTTTGTGTGTGTGTGTGTGTGTGTGTGTGTGTGTGTGTGTGTGTGTGTGTGTGTGTGTTGGTGTCACATCTTGACAAATCCCCTGTCATGTTATCCGATCAATACACCACATAATTGGAACAAATCATCTCAACATAGAAGATTGAATCTGAATTACCGCATGATTGACCCTAACAGGGATACAAAAAACTGTTTTGCTGCTTGTGACCCAAATGAGAATATTCCTGCTTCAGCCTCTTGAGTGTACAATTAAGTCCCCTGCCCGTCCGTCAGTGCTAAACACACAGGACTGACTTATTTACATGCAGTTTGAATGTGCTTCAGGCTTTCTTTGAACTCCTAAAAGCTTTTCAAAAATTAGCTCATGATGCAACGCAGATCAGAAGCTGATGCGATATGAGGGATGTAGTTTAAATTAATTCCGTTCACACGTTTTTTTAAGAGAGTTTACTCATCAGTTTTGCCTGAAATACATCTTACTTGTATAAATTCACAGTAAAAAGAGTACATCTCACATTAGTTAAATGAGCATGGGCTCTTGATGGTCAACGTTTGATTCATTGCCAAGCTGATTTTGTAGCTGAACGCAATGTTACTGAGGCTCTCTCTCAGAGTGTGCTGTTCTGCCAAAGACATATAATCAGACCTTAAAAATACACTTTAATTTCTTATGAGTTCTCAGCAGAGCAGGTGGAGCTGCTGAAGAGATGCCACAGAAGATATTACAGCTTCAGCTCGAGATTTTAAAAAAAAAAAGTTCCTTTCTAAAGATCTGTCATCTTGTGTTGGGGAATAAAATAATATAAAAACCACTTAATAAAGCATTTTGTTTTCATAGGTTCTTCGACAAACTTCAAAGAAAAGATTAATTCATCTTCATTATGAAAAAAAAACAAAAAAACAGCTACGACTTAATGTATGGTCCAGCGAATGGGGAGCAGTAGACCTTTGCTTTTTGGAATTAATCCGACACTTTATGTGTCCCAGCCCACCAAACTAAATGAACAAATAAACAAATAATGGAAAAAATATGTATGGGAACATCCACAGCCTCCAAGTTAAATCTTCTCTTTTCATGATAAGGTGTTTTGGGGTGTATAGGAACCGAACCAAAGCGCAGGAGAAACACAGTTACTGCTCATTTGAGCGGCTGCTTATCATGACGCTCACACCTGCGCAGCTCCCTAAACTGCAGTGACATGAGGCCAGAGGACTGATACCAGCGACATGAGCAGGATAAACACATTTGAATGGGTGTCATGTACCTCAAACAAGCAATTATCAGAAATAAAGCAGTAAAAAGGTTATTTGCAGCTTTGTGCAACCACAACACACACACACACAGACACGTCTGGAGTGCGTAATGTGCATCTGACATAAATGTTTTACATTTTAACCCCAGCTCTCTGTGATTTCTGACCGGCTGCCATGCTGTGACCTATGAGATGTAGGTAATTAGGGAACAATACTGTTATTAACTTCACTACAAAGTCACTCTATTACTGTCCCGCAGATCTAGTTAATCTAGTTGTTTTCTTACCAAACTATACACACAGACGCACTTAAAATGTTTCACTTTTGAGGGCTTGGTACAATCTTGTTAAACAGAATTTAGTTTCACATAAACTTTTCTGGCATGACGTTAAAGTAAATGTCACTTGAAGCTTTTCTGAAGACAAAATGTCACCAATGGTGGAAGACGTACGCAGATCCTTAACTTAAGTAAAGGTCTAAACAATGCTCCATTACAAGTAAAATTCCTGATTTCAAAAATGTAGTTAAAGGTCAGAAGTTTTATCAGCAAAATGTACTTAAAGTATCGAAAGTGAAAGCACTCGTGCAGAAAGGCTCCTTTGCTGTGCAGCTGCTACAACGGTTCGTTTAACATTTCACCCATGCACCCACACCTGGCCATACAGATAAATTATAATAAGAATAAATAAAGATTGAGAAGAGGTATAAAAAGACGTGGCATGTCTCTAACAAGTACATGTAAGAGTATTTTAATGTTGTAGTTCATCACTGTGGAGTCAATTTGAGATACTTTGGGTACTTCTGGGTAGATTAGTACTAGAGTACTTGATCATATAATCTAAGTACTTTATTTGATAGACTTTTTATTTAAATATAACTACTTACTATAAGTGTCAAATAAGTGTTGTGTAGTAAAAAGTATAGTATTTCCCTTTTAATTGTAGTGGAGAAGAAGTATAAAGTAGCACAAAATGGAAAGACTCAGGTAAGTAAAAGTATGTAAAAGTTGTACCTAAGTAGAGTACTTGAGTAAATGTACTTAGTTACATTCACTGAATTTCACTTATTCATTCATTCATTCATTCCTCCCAAATTCCTGAGCTCTTGAGTCTCTCACACTGAGCTAGACCCGCCGCCCTGTGGAGTAACGTCATCTCTGCTGCTTGTTTCTGCCATCTCATTTGTTCGAGATTACCCAACCTGTGCCTGTGTTCATAGATTTGAAGTGAGAGAGTTGGTACTGAGATTGGATGGTAAATTGAAAACTTTCTCCATTACCGTGTGGGCTCATCAGCTGTGAAGCAAAGGGTCGCTTTTGACGGCAATGCTTTTCATATTGCCTGAAATATTATGCGACTGCCAGTAACAATGACGTTGTGCTCTTGATTTATCAGTCAATTATATTTTTGATTAATTAATTCATCATTGGGTCTTATAAAATGTCAGAGCCCAAGGTGCCAAAATTAAACCGCTTTTGTCCAAGCAACAGTCCAAAACCCAAAGTTAATCAATTTGTATTGATATATGTAACAAAACAAAAAAAAAGTCTACACATTTAAAAGACTTATTTAAACAACTCAATCAACTTATCAAATAATCACCTAATAGTTTGTGCACTTAAATATCCTTTTTTCGTCTTGACCATATTGGTTGCTCACTTCGGATAGCCATTACTTGCTTATCAAGTTACCCATCTTTTCCTTTAAAAGTACCTTGTAGCTCCATTTGCCAATAGTATTAGTGGCCAGGGGGCACAAGTTTAAATAACTCAACATTATATTTTGGTTTCACATGGGACACGAACCCCAGGTCCTGTGTTACAGGTAGACTTTCTCGCTCCTCATGCTACATCACCTGTCTTCCTTTAGGCTTTCTAGCAGCCCTGTGCACCCCATACAGACACTGAAAGGTACCTTGTGTGTCTGTATACAACGCCGAGGGGTGCGACGAAATGTCAGTATTTGACACCCTGGGAATGAGAACGGGCTGCAATTTCTTCCTCTAGTTATTGCTGTTGGAACATTCAAAACTATTAAGGAAAATGCATTCTTTGACCTGTGTGATGTGGGAGAGATGGAAAGCCCCATTTTTTGTAAAGTATGTAATATAATGATGTAGTCTCTAACTTCAGTCAGGACTACTCTCATCAAAACTTCTGATCTGCATCCACACACACACACACACACACACACACACACAGAAATGACATTGATTACTGAGTTGCAGCACGAAAAGGAGGAGTGGAGGTGGGGCTGCAAAGAGGAAGCAGTAAGGGTAGGCAGGCTAAAGCAGCTTGAATAAGGCGCCTTGTATGATATTGCCATTGAATGGGGAATCAGCTGAGCCATCAGCTGGTGCCGGCCCAGCTTGAGATGGCTGCTGTCAGCTGATGTAGCTGAGATTGTGAGCTTAGCTTGACTTTGTAGCCTGCCCGAACTAACGTTAAACTCAATGTGTTAAAAAGAAGATTTTATTTCCCTACTAGGTTACAATTATAGTATAGAGTATGGCTGAATTTTGATGTAGAGGTGAAAGTAGTAAATATCTGACTGCAATGAGCGGTGGTGGTGTTTGTACTTCCTTTTATGCTACTCAATACGAGATTCTGTATGACGTAGAACATGTGTAAAAGCTGAGCAAATGTAATGATACTTGAATACAAGCTCCTACCAAGATCTTCTCTGTCAACAGATTTGGGTTGCGAGAAAACTGACATTTTCAAGTGAGAACAACTGTGGCTCATCGATATTATATTCTGTATGTAATAATATCATGTAGAATAAAACTAAACGTGTCAAAAACGTTTGGGGCAATGTGCTATCGATAAATAGAAGAAAGACCGTTAGGTCAAAGTAAATAAATCAAATAAAACTGTTCAAATGTGGCAAAAGAACATTTTCATGATTAAAAGGTTTGCTATCTGACTATCAATACAAGCCAAAAAGCTGCAATTAATCACTTATCAGCTGTAACTATGTTTATTATTTTCCGGAAGGTATATGCCTATCCCCGCAGCCCCTAGAGTATTCATAAAGCATCATTCCATATTACCAAGTGTGCCTGATGTCCCCACAGCTATTAAACAATTTCTTACTCTACCTGTGACTGTTGCAAGTGCCCTGCTCAGAACTGAAACTAATTCAAACATATCTGAGAAGCCTCATGCCACAGGGGAGACTGTCGAGGCTGGCCACAGACACTGAGAGTAAGAAAACAGATACTGTAGTCCTATTGCTAAGGTAAATGTGTATTCACAATTGATGTAATCTTTGTTGGTCTGTTTGAGACACCGATTTATAAATATTTGGGCCTTAAAGGAACGGCTTGTTCTGTCTGTCACCATATCCTACAGCTGTGTAACAAGCCGAGTTTAGCGGGCAGGTTGGCTTTTTACAATAATTTTGATGATTAAATCCTGCACTCTGCCACAATGAGTAATGAGGAGCAGTCAAATATGAAGTACTGTGGACAGCTACCACAATCATGACTGCTTCAGCATCAGCACCTTGACAGTGGTTGTGACACTTTGAAAAGTTCCAACTGTTTGAAATGTACTCCATACAATTAACTCTGTAATCTGTGTCCATTGTTCTAAAGTGGTCTGTTAGTCTGTTACAGACAGACTTACAATGCGAGCTATGCTGTTGCTGCTGGTATTAAAATAACATAATAAATGTTGAGTTGCTTGACTTTTGCCTTCTGTTGTTTTTACATACTTCATTGCACTTATTCACAATGCATACATTACACAAATCTCCGTGCATTTCCCCAAACAAAACATCACATTTTTAGTTAATAAAAAAGGAAGCTTCTCACCTCCAGCTGCATTGGTCAAAGCCACACAAAGAATCCACAGTGCTGCTTTTGTGATGCAAGTGTATCTGTCATTTTGTAGAGCACATCGTATCCTCATGTAAAGATCTATGGTTGGCCCTTAAATGGGATCAAGTATTAAAGTACGTTTCTGGCCAAAAAAAGTGTGAAGAAGCACCAGGTGTGGCAGGCAAAGCTGAATGTAAAAGGTGAGAAGGCTTTCCCCGGTGATTTCTTTAGTGTGAGTTGTATTGATGTATGAGTGTTTCCTTCAGTGATTATAGATCGACGATTAAATGATTAGAGAGGCTGCTGTCATTTTAAACGTTTCCATGTGCGCAATAATGTCAGCAAATATTGGACATTTAAGCAGCCAAACTAAAAACTGTAGTTAGTTGACAGGACAGAGGAAACTCTCCAGAGGAAACAGAAATAAACTTTTAGCCTCTAAAAAAATGTAAATTTTCATACAGCTCTGGAGCTCTGGATATGTCAGGATAAGGGCTGCTTTAATCCAAACAGATTCAATGTATGAACGTGGACTGTGCGTGTGACCTGTTGGATGTGTAGAAAAACACAGAACATTAATTAACATTAGATCCTGACCGATCCTATCGGCGTGTCGGGAGATTTAAATAATCAATGAAGTTAAGCTGCTGTGCCTCCTGCGTAAATTCGCAAAGCATCTCTCTTAATGGGGAGATGCTCACCCTATTTCACCCACCCGCAACCCACCGGCTATTAATCAGAATGTTCTATTTTATGATCTGTCCACGGGCACAAATTTATTTGTTCACCCATGATTTGATCTCATGATTTATTACCTTAATATCAATGTTTCATCTCACTTTTCTCTAATCACTCATTTATTGGTGGCATTTTTCTCTCCTTGTTTTGTTGTCTTGGTAAAAGGAGATATATAACTGTCACAGTCTAATTTGAAAGACAAAAATTACAACTGACTTCACCTTTTGTGCTTTATAATCATTTTGAGTAAATGTCTGCACAAACAAAACATGGCCTGGATGGCTCTATAACATTGGTTATTGAAATGGTTGTTAGAGGCTCCATCTGTGTCACTACAGGGCTAATGGCCAAGAGCTTATTTGAAATTTCTCGTGTTGGTATTAGAGCTAAGGGTGGGTGGTGGAGGTGCTGGAGTGGATGTGGACTAGGGGCCCAAGGAAGAGTTTGTCCCCATGTCTATAACTCCTAATGGCTGGCCTGCAAAATCATTGTAGTGTCAGTTAACATATTTTTCTTTTTTATATGTTTTAGGAATTTAGAGGGCTCAGTATCTTTTTTTAAATTTTTATTATTTAGTTTTTGGGGGGCATTTTTGCATTTATTCGACAGGTGAAGCTAAAGAGAGACAGGTAACGTGGGGGAGAGAGGGGAACGACATGCAGCAAAGGTCCGCGGGTCGGAATCCAACCCAGGTTGAGTGCCCACATTTAAAGTCAAAACCATCTAAAATGTTCAAAAAGGTAGCAGTTTTGACACAACTTGGATTATAAATTTGGAAATTGACATCACCAGTTAGGACCATGGATGGACAGAGTGGACTATTTTAGTTTATTGACCTCGCGTTGAAGTGAGCAAGTCGCATGGTGCTCCAACACGCATTTACAGCAGGTTTTTGAGAGAGGATTCAAGATAGCGTAGCCAATTCCACGGCAAGCGGAAGCACGAGGCAGTGAGCTCCTGCAGTTAGACCAAAGTGCAGTGACTCCAACACCGGCAGTAGAGCGACTCTGACGAGAGCCTCTATGATTCTAACTAGGCCGGCGTAGGAGCTGCATGGAACGCAAAGTTTGTATGATGCTGATATTTGGACGGCCGTGGTGACCCAGAGATAAGAGTTCAGAGAGCGAGTACCTCAGCATGGTGATGTCCGGAAGTTCGGTCCACTGCCTAACGCTGGTTCCTGGTTTAAAAAAAAAGGCAATAATCCAGGTGATCATATGAAGTCGCATGATGACATCCGAGAGTTGTTATACACCCAATTTCACACAGACAACTTGACGCAACTCCAGGAACCCGTTTGATCTCACACGGAGACAGTAGTAACAGGCAGCAGAATGCAGGTAAATCACGGAAAACAGATGAGATCAGCAGCAGACAGACCAGGGGCAAAACATTTTAAAACGCTGGCTCAGAGAAGGTAAATATGTGGAAGTCCAGCAGCAAGTTAAAACTCAAAGGAATTTAAAATGATTCAGAAGAGTTAAAATTTATTAAAGTAATAAACAACTTAAACACGACAGGAGAAGCGGCAGCCAAACATGCGCCAGCGTCCTCTCTGAAACCGGAAGTGAGCATGTCATGCTACATTATATTTCCACTAAATAATAAAAAGAAAGTAAAAGTCTAAAAATGTGTATATTACCACAAATTTAAAACATCAAGGTTTTAGAGTGAAATTGTTTGTATTTTTCAAATTAAAAAAAACATTTATATTGCCCATAAAATGCAACCGCAGGGGGGCACAAGCCAGTGTCTTCTTGTGCCAGTCCCAAGTCTGGATAAATGCAGAGGGTTGTGTCAGGAAGGGCATCCGACGTAAAACACATGCCAAACTAAAAATGCGAATCATGACAATGACTTCCATACCGGATCGGTCGGGGCCCGGGTTAACAATGACCGCCACCGGTGCTGTTGACCTACAGGGTACCGGTGGAAATTGGACTACTGTTGGTCGAAGACGAAGAAGGAGAGGAGGAAGGTGTGTTCGTAGACAGAGAGAGAAGAGGAAAGCTAAGAATGTAGGACTGACAGTAGGGACTTTGAACGTTGGGACTATGACAGGGAAGGCTAGAGAGTTGATTGACATGATGCAGAGAAGGAAGGTTGACATACTGTGTGTCCAGGAGACCAGGTGGAAAGGTAGCAAGGCTAGAAGCTTAGGAGCAGGGTGCAAGTTGTTCTACCATGGGTCGGATAGGAAGAGAAACGGAGTAGGAGTTATCCTGAAAGAGGAGTTTGTGAGGAATGTTCTAGAGGTGAAAAGAGTGTCAGACAGGTTGATGAGCCTGAAGCTGGAAGTTGAAGGGGTGATGTTCAATGTTGTGAGTGGTTATGCCCCACAGGTAGGATGTGAGCTAGAAGAGAAGGAGAAATTCTGGAGTGAGTTAGATGAAGTGATGCAGAGCATCCCCAGAGGTGAGAGAGTGGTGATTGGTGCAGATTTCAACGGGCATGTAGGTGAAGGGAACAGAGGTGATGAGAATGTGATGGGCAGGTTTGGTCTTCAGGACAGGAACGCAGAAGGACAGATGGTGGTAGACTTTGCAAAGAGGATGGAAATGGCTGTAGTGAACACTTTCTTCCAGAAGAGGCAGGAACATAGGGTGACATATAAGAGCGGAGGGAGAAACACTCAGGTGGACTACATCTTGTGTAGACGTTGTAATCTGAAAGAGACCAGTGACTGTAGAGTAGTGGTAGGGGAGAGTGTAGCCAGACAACACGGGATGCTAGTGTGTAAAATGACTCTGGTGGTGAGGAAGATGAAGAGGACAAAGGCAGAGCAGAGGACGAAGTGGTGGAAGTTGAAAAAGGAAGAATGTTGTTTAGTTTTCAGGAAGAAGCTGAGACAGACTCTGGGTGGTCAGGAAGTGCTCCCAGATGACTGGACCACCACAGCTTAAGGAGTTGCATTGTGTCTTTGTAGATGTAGAGAAAGCGTATGACAGGATGCCGAGAGAGGAGCTGTGGTATTGCATGAGGAAGTCTGGAGTGGCAGAGAAGTATGTTAGAATGGTACAGGACATGTATGAGAGCTGTAAGACCGTGGTGAGGTGTGCTGTAGGTGCGACAGAGGAGTTCAAGGTGGAGGTGGGTCTGCATCAAGGATCGGCTCTGAGCCCCTTCTTGTTTGCTCTGGTGATGGACAGGCTGACAGATGAGCTTAGACAGGAATCTCCATGGACTATGATGTTTGCGGATGACATTGTTATTTGTAGTGAGAGCAGGGAGCAGGTGGAGGAGAATCTAGAGAGATGGAGGTCTGCTCTGGAAAACAGAGGAATGAAGCTTAGCCGCAGTAAGACAGAATACATGTATGTCAATGAGAGGGACCCAGGTGGAACGGTGAGGTTACAGGGAGCAGAGGTGAAGAAGGTGCAGGACTTTAAGTACTTAGGGTCAACGGTTCAGAGCAATGGAGACTGTGGAAAAGAGGTGAAGAGGCGAGTGCAAGCAGGTTGGAACAGCTGGAGAAAAGTGTCAGGTGTGTTGTGTGATAAAAGAGTATCAGCAAGAATGAAAGGAAAGGTGTTAAAGATGGTGGTGAGACCAGCGATGTTGTACAGCTTAGAGACAGTGGCACTGAAGAAAAGACAAGAGGCAGAGCTGGAGGTGGCAGAGCTTAAGATGCTGAGGTTCTCTTTGGGGGTGACGAGGATGGACAGGATCAGGAACGAGTACATCAGACGGACAGCTCATGTTAGATGTTTCGGAGATAAAGCCAGAGAGGTCAGATTGAGGTGGTTTGGACATGTTCAGAGGAGAGAGTGTGAATATATTGGTAGAAGGATGCTGAGGTTGGAGCTGCCAGGCAGGAGGTCTAGAGGAAGACCAAAGAGGAGATTTATGGATGTGGTGAGAGACATGACGTTAATTGATGTGAGTGAAGAGGACGCAGAGGACAGGGTTAGATGGAGGCGCATGATTCGCTGTGGCGACCCCTGAAAGGGAGCAGCCGAAAGGAAAAGAAGAAGATTTATATTGCCCATAAATTAAAAGAAAATGTAGGCATAATAAAAATAAGCTTGATCCTATAAAATTAATGTCTTGTCCCCTTGAGGGGTTGTGAACAATCAGTTTAACAGATTATTTTCCTTCCTAACTACATGAACTACAATGATACAGATGTTCAGAGAAGCACAACCCGACAATCAGACTTTGACAAAAATGGATTCTGAAGTAAATTTATTCAGAAAAAATTAGGAGGAAATAATACTTGTTTTGATACAAAATGTTAATTGAATCAGCCAGATCAAAATCCCAAATTTAGTTAAAATACAGTACCTGCATGTGGCTATTTACTGCTGGAAAGAATAGCATTTCTTTGGCTTGCCTATCCATTCAACAAATACATGGCATGTTACTTATAATAATGAAACAATGTTAATCAAAACATATCAAGTTTATTGTTATTTATATTTGAGATATTATGTTTATACACAAACATGTTTTTGATGGTGGGAGAAACCAGAGCTCCTGGAGGAGACCCACTTAAGCATAGGGAGAACAATGACCTAGACATTAAAAGTGACATATTGATCAATCGATCAAACATTAGATGTTGAAGTCTCCTCATCCATACGGCGATGTAGTAGTGACGAGAAGGCGTCTGTAATCCTTCTGACAAAGCAGCTTAACCAACGGTCACTCTTCAGTGCTCTCAGGCTGGACGTCCACCTCCGTGTTCCTGTCATCCGATTGAGCAGCCAGGGAAGTGCTTGTACTCCAATGAATGTCCTGTGGTTGTGTCTGATGGGCGGAAGGCTGAGGATCAATTTCAGGTGTTTCCTCTTCACTAGCTTTGATCTCAATGCAGGTGTAGGCATTGAAGAAAGGATGCTGCAGAACCTCCAGGGAATTGATGTGCAGGTCAGCGTCCTTTTAACCAAGTTCACCATCATGTGGTGATGACTGTGGTGTCCTCTTGTTGTGTCCATCATCTGCTCAAGGTCATCAAGACACTCAAGCGTGATGCATCTTGTATCCTTCGCGTGCAATCACGTCTCTTGTGCAAACTCCTTTGGCGTCTTCAATCTCCAGTGCTGCAGGCAGTTCCTTTGTCTCTGGAAATAACGGTGTGTACCCTCCCCCCATTCCAGGAGATGGTCTCCTGGCTGGCATTGAGTCTTTATAATGATTCTCAGCATGTCACAGTCCATGTTCCCGGGGTAGAGGGGGAACCCTGTAACCAGTTCTGCAGCTACCAGTCCCAAAGACCACATATCTATGGCTTCATAATATGGAATATGTAGCATGATTTCTGGTGCCATGTACCAGGTGGTCCCCACACGATTCCCAGGCTGAAGAGCAGACACTCGACCCCCCAGGCCAAAGTTATAGAGTCATATTTCTTCAATGATCAACGGTAGCTAGTTACCTCACATTCTAATGTGTGTGTGTGTGTGTGTGTGTTTGTGTCTATGTGTGTCTGACTTACTCTTTTTTATTTACCAGAAACAATGCACATAAATCAAAATTTGAGTTTATACATCAATGTAAATGTGCTGGAGTTAGCTATTGAGCTAATTTTCATCCATAATCCCTGGGCAGGTTACAAATTAGTGTCTAATGTCATCAATACTATGCCTCAACAAGTATTACAAAACAATACATAAATACATTACAAAGTAACAAGGAAGAGTAAAGATGGGGATGGTTTGTTCAATATGGTACAAAAGCCAACATATAATTGTAACTATATGACCAAATAGGTGAATGCTGCACATACATTTACAGTTGACATGTGTACATTGTACAAGTGTTTTGAGTAGTACACTAAGAATGTAATAGTATGAAAGCAGTCTATTTGCCATTTCTTATCCACTTGATAAGAATTATTATATTGCACCTGTAATTCTGGCATATTGCATGCCTGTATTTGCTATGAACTCAGAATTCCTGAGTATCACTTATATTTGCTGTGATCCAATTTTGCTGTGATAGATAATTTAGGACTGTGATGTGTTAAGGTGAAGATCTGATGTTAAGGGTATTACCACTGAAATAAAAATAGTAAATTAAATGTAATTCTTGCAAAATCAGAATTATATCTGCCTTCAAAGTTGATAGTTAAATTGTACTTGTTCTGATGACACAGGGAGGACAATGATAAAAAATCATTGAAAAAATGAATGCCTTTCTGACCTCACACTGACACGCTCACTTAATAACAAAAGGTACCACTGAGTTTACTTCCTAGATGATCTGGACAGTTTAATGTCATAAAATTGTACATACCCTGATAATGGCTTCATCCTTGATGGATGCAATGTTGTGGTTCTTCTTATGTCTAACCAACCATTCCTCTCGCTTCTCATCAAACCTCTGAAGCTTCTTCCTGTTGAAGGTGCGTAACATTTTTTTTAGGGCACATAACATGAGTTTGGGGTTCTTCACCCCAGATTTAAAGGCAACATTTTGTGCATTACTGTTAGGTCAAGTGATATTACTGACATATTATAGTGACGTTGTAGGTGAACCACGATGATCGAAAAAAATGACATCATTTAGATAACTAAAGTTGATGTTGAAGTTAGCTAGACATTTAGCAAGCCTAAGCAAGAGGTTGTTTTCTGATAATGAGGAACCCATTGGTTGGGCTTTAATTTGTTGCCCTAATGTGTAAACCATGTGAGTCTAATGGCAAAGAGAGGCATCAATTACAACATTTAAGCAAAACGTGACAGTTACTTATGAGACCCGTGACTTACCTGGACAGTGGTTTCAGCGCAATGAGAAATCTCTTTAAAAAAATCACACAATTTCGAGGCGGGCGGGCTTTGTCTCCATAGCCACAGATACTGTGGATCATGAGTAATAATAATGGCAGTTTGCTTTACTTCCGGGTCACGTCTGAGTTTCAATTCACACCTAGATTTTAACAAGCTGTTTACACGTGGGCTCAGGCTTGTCTCTTTACCACAGGCCACGATTTCATTGTCCTCCCCACATGGCAGTGATGCTAAGCTAAGCTAAGCTTAGCCAAGGCCCAACACCAGCACAAATTCGAGTTTGTGTGGAAAAAAAAAAGATCAGGAGGCGATGTCCTCAAGTAGTTTTTGCTGGCGTCTTCACCATAGTAATGGTCGATAAGGCTCATGGGTACTGTAGTATTTACTGTTAGATTTGCCACACCAAACCAATGGAAAAACTGTATTTCTTGGCAGTCTCAATAATTAACTGGGAGAATATATTTACTATATTTCACCACTGATGATGGTTTACAATGGAATAGCCTACAGAATATAAAGAAATGAAACAAGGTTTAAAATCACCTGATTAAATGTTGAGTAATAAAGCGCTTAAAGTAAAAAAAAATTAACAACAAACGAGAAAAAAATATATAGCGTCTGTTCTACGGAGTGGCAGAAAGAAAAATGTGGTGCAGGCAAGAAAGATACTTCCTATTGGAATACATTAGATTGAAAGTCGTGCTGAGTGACACGAAAAAAAGGGAAATTCTTGTCTATGAACACGAATCAACAGATTAAATTTCGTGACTATGTCACGAACTGCCGTGAGACTGGGTTGGCTGATCACACAATCAGCAGTCTATTTTCAACCTATTTTTGATTTTAATTTATTTAACGATGGAGAAATTGTGATGCAACAGTAGATTGAGACATGACACGGGAAAAAAACTACCTTGAGAAAAAAGTCGTGAGAAAATGATTCCATTGCATTTGTTTATATACCAGAAAACACAATTGACGACTCCCCATTAGGAGTGGCCACAACTAAACAAACTACGCATGCCCCATTCTCATGTGCAATTTTATTCATGGGGGATAGGGGGAGCTCACTAGCTCTCATGTTTACCCCGCCCCCTCCCCAATGTACAATTGTATGAGCTCCCCCCCCAAACCCATCAGATATATACTACTTACGAAGGTCTGCAAACCTAATTAGGTAAGTTATGTGAGCTGGTATTCTTCTGGACTCTGTTTTGGGCTATATTAATTTGTGGTATATTGTAAGCATGTGTGTGCTGGGCATAATTGTATACATGAAACAAAAATAAAAAGTTAATAAAAACTATGATGCATATCGACCATGTAAATATACAATCAAACAAACTACATCTGAGCCATACAGCACACGCTTACTTTGAGGCGAGCACCTGATTTTAATAAAAGACCAGTGTTGGCATGATGCGTCTGGCTGGCTGTGACAAACTGGGAGAAATGACAAATAATAAATGTGCTGTAATTGTTGGCGTAAGATGACTGGCACATTATAAATGTGCTCATTATTCCTCAAGACACAGTTGTGATAGAGTTGAATTAGCATGCTCATCTCATCTCTCTGCCTGTGCTTCATCTTCCCTCGTTCCATCCCTGTCCATCTTTGTCTCGCTCTACCTTCATCTCTTTAAATCTACCGCCACGCCGCCTCTCCGCCGCCTCTTTCCCTCGGCCCCTGTCTCTCCTCCCTGGTGCTTGGTAAAGCTGACTGAGTGTGAAGATATGATGGAATATTTCCTGTCTCCATTATGAATTAGCCTCTGCGTGGGCCCACACGCCGACAAAACCCACAGGCACGCATGCAGACACACACACACACACACACACACACACACACACACACACAGAGGCCCATGCATCATCTCAAGGTCCCTTGAGTCAGTCTAACAGTGATGTCTTTGATCTCATTCGGCTATCAATGGGGGGACTACCACACAATGCAACAGAGCACAACCAGGACACTTCTATGAGAGGAGATATGAGGGTGTGAGACATCATCATTGTGTTTAAGATGAAGAATTGAAGGCTGAATTCAATGCTCAGACAACTGCTACCAGGGCTTAATTTGTGCCAGAACTGGACCCGGGACCTCCCTATTTGACTGGAATCCGGTGCCTCCTTTGTCACGATCAAAATCTGTAAATGAATGTTGCGTACTTTTTTATTTAATCTGTTCTGCCGTGTTTTCATTTCCCATTGTAGTTACTCTGTAGCACTGTACGGTAGCAAGTGGTTTAATGCTTTTTGTTGTCTAAATGTTCTGGCAAGTGATTACCGTTAAGCCCCACAGCCAAGCAAGTGGGTGTTTGTGCTGTGATGGTGAAAGGAGTCTGGCAACATTAGGGGCCTGCGTGTCCATGGTACACAGCGAGGAGGTCGATAGACAGACGGACAGAACACGTCACTTTGGTCACTGCTTGCTTTACGTGGTTGTAAATAAAGCCTAATTCCATTTTCCACCGTGGTCCCAGCAATCCAACGACAGAAGGGAAACGACAGCGAAGTGAAGGAACAGTCAACAAGAGAGAGAGAGAGCTGTGAACCATAAACAGCTGTTTCTACGCGCCTTCCTCTGCTGATGTTGAGTGATTATTGTGAATGCTCTGATTAATAAATGTAAATTAACAATACTTTGTGTGTGATGACAGTTTAGTTTAGTATTAACGTTGCGTATTAGCGTTGCCCAATGTGTGCCAGTCTCTGTGGATTTCCGTGACTTTTTCTCTCCCTCTCACCCGTCAGGACAGCACCCACTCAGTGTTCTGGGACCTCCTGTTTTACAAATTAAGCATATCATATGTATCCAAGCCAGCGTGGTCATATTAGTAATACAAAAAAGGGAAAAGGTGATTAGTGGGTACCTAGTGTAGTAAGTTATGTGTTTGAGGTATTGTCTTTAGCACTAGTTCTGTAGGACTGATGCTTTTTATTCAGAATTTGTAGTGTTTGATCAAGGGGAAAAAAGTTAAATATTCAATCTCTTAATGATCCGTTTGAAATCACAATTCACAGTGTAACAGTGCAACAGGCATTTGTAAAATTAACCATGTTGCCCCCAATAAACATTGAAATATGCAACTGCCATACAGTAACATTATGGACAGAGTAGACGCAAGGCAAATTATGTCAATCCTTCCATGTAGTTTAGGATTAGTCTCCGTGTGCACCTTATCTTAAATGAATTCCGTATTAGTTTTGAATCATCAAGAAACGACAGCCGTAGTGGATAATAACTTGAGAAGAATCAGCTCAGTTAACCTGAACAAACTAAGCTGATCTTGAAAGTTCGTTCTCAGCTTGGAAACAGTTCCCAGTACCATAAATAAAAAAAAAAATGCAATAAGTGGAGCTTAGGGCAGTTATTCCATTAATTTTTGTCAAGCTATTAGCTGTCTGGCAGCCAGCAAAGCTAATAATGCACGGGGAGCCAAGTTAGGGTTTAGCCAAGTGCTTGCCAGCCATTTGACTAATTGCTATTGTTCTTATTGTGTATAATGGTTAGCTGAAAATGTACATGGCTAACATCTGACATTATCGAAACAGAAAATCAACCATATACTTTTTGGCCTAAGCAAAGACATTTCCCAGCACATCAGGGCAGCATTTAACTGCGATTCTGTTACGATGGTGAAGTCAAAGTAACACAGAGCTGCGGCGTCTTCAATATGGTTGACAAACGGTGCGATATGTCATCTTTCTGTAAGAGGGATGTGTTCTGACTGCTACCATCTGTTACTGTCTAACTCTTCAGCAAAGTTGGGCAGACAATGAAATGTACCAAAAGTGTGGATCAGATGTGTTTGCATCAGCTGGATTGAAACAACTGAATATGGAGCCTGGAGCTACATGAGAGAAATCTAATCTTCCTGATGCAGAAAAAAAAGTATTTTGCATAGTTAGTATGGCAATATGCTACTTTTCTTCAGTGCCAAATTTGTTGGCCACATTTTATGCTGTTTCAACATGAAAAACAAAGAAATGCACCTGGTACTATAGTTGATGGAAAATAAACTACAACAGCCCTCAAATGGAGCCGTATAGGTCACAGTGGCCAATGTTTCACGAACAAATTCTATTTTCACATTTTAACAAATGCATTCGTCGTTATGTGTCACCTGACGACAACAACAAACAAAAAAAACGTACCTGGATAGAAATTCTGCCTCAGACAGACTCTGAGACGAGACTCTATTTACTGCATGGTGAATAACTCTAATTATTCAGGCCGACCGAAGCTTAGAGAGCTTGTTGTTAACTGCTGGCTCTAAAAGCCACAGCACAACAGCTCACTCACTCACGCATGGCCTGTTAGCCGCAACATGCAAGGCCATTTGGCATGCAACAACCGCCGCGCTACAGTACACACAATTCTGATTTTAGCATGGTTTTGATCAGGAAACTGGGGTTCGGTCATATTTAGTTCCTAGAGGAGGACCTGGCATTTGCTGCTGAGTTGAAGGTGGACATGAAGGGAGTTAAAAACAGAAAAGGGTATGAGTAAAACATGTTTTTTTGTAAGATGAAAAGAGCTTTATGCTTTGTTAGTCCTCATCATCAGTTAGACCTTGATCTGCCAAGACAGCCTGTTGATGGGTTACTGCATTACTACTGTATTTTCAAATTAGATTCTTTAACTGTAATGCTGTTGTTTTAGAAGATTAGGTGATACACTTCAGTGTGCTGTAACAAAATAACACACAGACGTGTTCCATCATTATTATCTTGCTGGTCCTAGGTGTGCTATTTTCCACATTTCCTGGCAATTGGCTCTTTGCACATGGCAGTCTTAAGTCACAATACGTTGGGTTTTATGGTGTCCAAAAAGCTCATTGGATTTACTCGCAGTTGTTCATTGAGGGGGTTCACTGACTCATGCATATACAATTAACCTCGAGCAAGCCATACTGGAGTTTCTGACCCTTTGGCATGTACTAGCCACTGGCTAGCATTTTAAAACACACACACACACACACACACACAGGTTTGCGGCACTATCTTTGTAGGGACCCGTCATTGACATAATGCTTTCCCTAGCCCCATAACCTAACCCTAACCATCACAAGTGAATGCCTAAACCTAACCCTTACCCTAACCCTAACCTTAACCTAATTCTAACCCTAACCCTAAAAACAAGTCTTAACCCTCAAAAAGCCCTTTAAACTTGTGGGGTCCAGTATTTTGGCCCCACAAAGGAGGTCGGGCCCCACAAGTATAGTGGGCTCCCTGTTTTTACTATGAATGTAGTAAAACAAGAGCACGCACACACACACAGAGACATATACAGCAGATACCCGTTGCTGGCCTGCAATTTCCATATAGGTCTTCAATACAAGTTACAGTTTTTACACAAGTTCATGAGAAAATGCTGTCAGTTTTGTCTTCTGCATCGTGGATTGTCATGAAAGACTTTCTCGTGCAGTTGACAGCAGTGCAGTGTCTAGCAATAGCTTATAATTATTTGTGGAGTAAATTGTTATGCAGCTTATGTCTGAAAATATCTTATTTCTTCTTTGGAAGGGGGGACAGATGTGTTTGAACTCAACTGAATCTTAGAACTTAACAGAACGCATGACCAAAATCTCCTCATAATGCTGTTTTCCACACCAGCTGGTTGTAAAACAGATTTAAAAAGGCAGTTCTTGCTGATGGTGATGGTCGTAGAGATGGAGGAGGGAAGAGGAGACACAGATCAGCAAATAGAAATTCATGAGAGGTAGAAAACTCTTAGGGTCAGTGGTTGTGTTAATGCCAGCTGTCAGAACAGATCCATACACCTGTTTGATAAGCAGTGTGGGTGATAGAGGGTGTGTGTGTTTACGTGCTTGGACAGCAGAAATTAGAAAAAGCCTTTATTCTGGAAATTGAGAGTTTGCATAAGTATGGAGTGTGGTAAGTTGTCATTTCCTCCCATTTTGACAGCAGAAAGAGACAAATGTGTAAGGTGGACAAAAACAAACCACAGGCTCCGAATTGGGTTCACTGACTCAAATTTTAAATTGAGTACTGAGGTTGCGGAGTGTTTTTCGACCACTTAGCCTCACCTCTCTACAGGCTTTCAAACTTAAAATACAAATGACAAAGTGAGCCTTGGCTCTGGCTCTGTTCTTCATGGTTTAGGCCGAGGTCAATCTTAATTCTATAGCACACTGTGATACTTTAGGCAATAGTGTGCTTACACTTGGTGGCAACAGTTTTGGGATTGCCCTGTCCTGTTTCACCAGGTGCTGTTAAAACGCCAACTTATATTCTTTGGCGTAAATAACAATTCAAACGCAAGTTGTTAGGCCTTAGGCCTTTTTACACGTTTGAGGAGTTACATGGTCTCCCCTCTGATCAAAATGAAAACAGCGCCAACTGTGATGAAGATAGTTATGCACTTCAGACAATTCCTGCACCCTTACTGCGAAAGGAACTTGAGTCACAGGAATGTAGCTGACTAGATGACTGCTAGCAGTAAAGTAAAAAAAATGTGATGAAGGATAAAACATGCAATAAGTGATCTTATAAAGGAATCCAAACAGAGAATATATCGTGGTCATAGCATTCAGATTTGAGTTACTCTAATTTCGATTCAGTTAACAAACCATGATGTACGCTATTATTGTTTGTTCCCCTAAATGGGAGCAAATTAGTGGAGTACATTAGCAGGACTAAAAACTGTAAGTTTGATCATCTTAAGAAATATAGTTAAATCGCCTAACTTCGCCTTTAATTACAGTTTTCTCAACTTTGTATTTTTTACAGCGTGCATGTCCATGTGCACCAAGAGAGGTCCTTAAAAGACATGTTTCTTTGAGTGAAAGAACTGCACTGGCCTGAGCAGGCCTGTGACCTGAAGCCCATCCAACACCTTTTGGATAAACTGGAACGCGGACTGCGAGCGCGGCCCAGTCGGCCAGCATCATTGGCCTGGTCTTGTGGCTGAATGGGAGCAAATACCTGCAGTCAGGTTTCAGCATCTTTTGGAAGGCCTATAGCGGCAGATTAATGCCCATGGTTTTAAGAATAAGATGTTAATTAATTACATGTGGGTGTAACATTTGGGTATTCCGAATGCTTTGTTTGGCTGTCCCAATAGTTTTGGCCATGTAGTCTGTTATGCGAGGACGCAAAAACAAATATTGCTTTGACAGTTTCTGGTGTGACTGGGCACATCATCTGTAACTTCTTTTTTTGTCTCAAGCCCTTTTCTTTAACACCCCAGTTCACCCCCTCATCAACAATAATGTAATCCTGCAGGAGAAATACATTAAGAGCAAACTTCCTCTTAGATGAAAATATCAGTATCCAATGGTCTGTGGTGTCATTTTACTATCAGATGAGAAAGTTCGCAAACAGTTAAAGGCAGGGAGAAACACGTTGCCACAGGAAGGTGCTCCCAGAAAAAGGCCGACCAGCCGCAAATTGATGGCAAGCCATTTCAGCTCCCCCTGAGTCAAGCACATGGCTCTGAGTTTGTTTCCATGGGAACGGGCATGTCAAGGCATGCTATCAAATGAAGGCAGCTGTGGTAATAGGAGGTTTAGCATGGTTTACCTCAGGTTATGGTCGAAAGTAAACCCATTTTTTTGTGGAAAAGAGAGTAACATGGTGCTTTAATGGCAAAACACTACAGCATATGATGTCATTGTTATTTTAATATCACTGATCTCGTGATCGGCAAACTCCCTCCCACAGCATGGATTTGTAGTGAAAGTGGGTTCAGGAAAAGGCATCGAGGGACAAGGTTAAACATTTCTTTGCAAACTCCTTATATTGTTGGGAAATCCCAGTAGCCCAAACCCCAGAGGGACAGGGCAGCGCTGTACACTACAAAAAAGGCCTCATCTTCACACTCATTCAGTCTAGGTTTGTTTCTTAATGAGTGTTTTTTTCTTTCTATTGACACAAAATGTCAAATAACTGTTGTGATCTTGTAATCAAATGTAGTTTCTTAAGACAGGTGAAGCAATTTCACCTTGTCTGCCTTTAAGCTGCTGGCATTTGACCAATTTGTTTAGTTTTTTTCACGTTTTGAGAAAAGGAACCTTTTTAAGAGATGAAGTACACTGAAATAAAGATTCTAGTTTTCTGGGGGGCAACTGTAAATATAGGAGCACAGAGGGTTTTGGAATCAAAACCATAATAGTGTCTGAGAGAAAAGTGAGAGGATTTGATGGGGGGGAAAGGACTGGAAGGGAGGTTGACCTAAACTGACCTGAAGCTGTTGGACTTTAAATTGAAGCAGAAAGCGGATGATTTCTGTATTTGAGACTGAGCCCAAGAGACACACACTACAACAAAAAGACACACACACACACACACACACACACACTGGTTTGTGTGTTTAAGGTTGCATTTTAAATGCAGTCAAAATGATGTGGCTCTAGCTGTGGTAGCTGGGAACATAAATTTGTTGACAGTTTGTTGAAAACCTCATTACTCCATCGGGGATGTTGCAGTTCATGGTTGGCGTGTTACCCTCAAACATCCAACTTAAATTGCGGTTGGAGGTTTTCTCATGGCAATTTGGTTTGAATTTTTTACTTGATAGATTGGTACTGGATCAAGTACTTTGATTTGCTTTTGACGGTAACACCTTTACTTCCTCCGGTTTGAAAAGGTCTGAAACACCCTATGACGTTCACAGCCTGTAACTGTTCCGTTGCTCTTGCATAATATACCAGTTTGCCAAAGCATATCTTAACTCAAGGCTCCATTTTTGCATCCGTACTTCGCTGTTCAATCTCCAAAAGCTCTGGAAAAATGTGTACTGTCAATATAAACTTTATTTAATCACTTCATCTCACTGAGGTCAAGGCCTCTTTGGCAAAAGAGAACCGACAGACAGCAGACAGAAAGAAACACATAGCCATAAATAACAAAAGCACAGCATCAGAGACACGCACAGACATCATTAAATAGATCCGAAGTTAGAAGTCAATGAAGTAAATGAACTTTAATGCTAATTTTCCCCGTTGTTTATCACTTTCTGTCTTCACATGCAGAGTTGACTTGATTTCCTTTTCCCCCCCTTAGAAATGTACTATGAACATAAAAAGGCACAAGTTTATGAATAGTGACTCGCGGTGTAAAGATGAATTAATGCTGGATCAAATCAAAAAAAAAAAGAAAAAAGAGAGATTTGGCTACATCGATACGTAATCTCAGATGCGACCCTACTTCTCCATGAAATTTTTAATTGTCAAAAACTTTTTTTTTAACTCTAAGTATTTCTCTCTGCAATCCTGTGCCTTTGTGCCGCCTGCCCCTCTCCTGCTAGCTTACTACGTTCTCTAATGACATACCTGCTCCCAGCCATCCCCAACATTCCTACCATCTACAGTGCTCCCTGGAACCTTTACGTTTGATTTGCAGTCTTCAGAAAGCGCAACTGTATCATTAAATGTGGCCGTGGCCCCTCAAACCTTCACTGGTCATTTAAGAAGGCCACCTGTGCGCTGACAGGACACAGCAGGCAATAAGAGGCAAGCAATGCTAGCATTAGCAGCTAATGCTTCTTCTAGCTAGCCCCAGCTCCCGGTTACTGGAGCCAGGTGCTGTTTCATTTAACAGCCAGGCAAAGTCGCCGGAATAAAATGTAGGCATTCACACGTTTCTGCAAACCATGGATGAACACATGTAACACGTTATCACATCAGCGTTAGGATAGAACATATCAACGTTTGTATGATACGTATGACGTCAGCATTTCTGGAAAGCGACAGGGTTAGTGAAAACTTGGAGACACTTTGGGAAGGAGGGGAGGACGGTGGTGGGATAGGTGGTGTCAGATGGTTGGAGATCACTGTTTTCCTGCCTTTTCCAACCGAAAAAACTGGCTGTTTTTTTTAGCGCGTCGCCGGGACATTTGGATTTTATTCGATCCCAAATCATGATCCTTTCCTAACCGAGTGGGGTTTGTGCCTAAATAATGAAATTTGAAATAGTGTAAAGATGCAACGCATCCGTGGTTTCTGCGTCAGATCGTGGACTGTGTATCTAGACGCATTTTGAATTCTCTGAGAGGGAGAGATGCACACCCTAATAGCCGCTTACATTTCTTATTTAGTAATTGTAAGAGGATCTTCCATCAAGCCCTGCCCTCTCTGGGCGACAGCTGTTTTGTAATTGGGATTCTAATCATTGAGGAAAAGTCATTGATTTCTGTTGATAGCGGCGGTTGTGTTTTATGATGATCACTGAGTGGAGGTCATTCTGTAGATTAGGCACCTCTGGCAATGTCAGACTCCCTCTGATGACTTTGACTGCAGTTAGTGCTGTTTGTCACGAAGTTTGAAAGACTTCCAAAACAACACGTACATCAAGGCTCCTCTATAATTAGGGTCACAAACGCTCTGTTGAACCATGTAATTTTTCAAGCATTGTGTGACAGTTGCAGAGGGCATGCTGAGAACTGCTCCCCTCTCCTCTGCCACCTATGTATTATTTAATATTCACAACTAGAGAGAGCGAGAGAGAGAGAGTTAACAAACAGAAGTGTTTCAGAGAGGAGAGAAGAATTTTTAATGTCACTCGTTTTCTAATGTGTAATCAGCACCTATTGTATGGTGAGTCACCCTGCAAACCAAGGGTGCCGGATTCATTTCAGAAGTGTGCGTGTAGTGCGTCTTTGTAGCGATAAATAGACATTTTCACATGAACAAGTGGCCTACCCATTCGTGTAACAACAAAGCCCCCCCGAGCTTCCGTTCCACGAAAAGCAACATGAAAAAAACTGTTTCCCACAACCAACCTTCTACTCTGGTTATTGGCTTTAAATGAGGTTTTCCATTGGCTGTCCCTCAATATCACCCTAAATAATCAATCAAAAATTTCCAAAGTGTGTGTAGCCTACTAGTGATGCGCAGTTAGGCTCTGACATCATCCAGATCCACATGTAGAATACGCATAAAACATCCACCCGGCACCCACACAAAATAATAATTTTTTCTGATATAGAGACCCCCATTGCACATTTACATTTATCTCCTCCTCTGTCGGTCCCTGATGGCTATATCGCTTTTTAAAATGATGTCGAGCGGCACACGGCGGTTCCTTTATTGTTTGTTGTACTTCACAGTAGTCTATGTAGTGTATATTGAATCGGTGTTGAGTGTTAGTTGACTGCCCGCATGTGCAGCTGTGAAGTTGCTGCTTTCACACCACAATATGTGGTTTGTTTGCTTGTGTGTGTGTAAAAGGCTGAGAAGGAGAAATTCCCTGCTGCATATTTTCATTGCAACTGAGTAATCGTCTCAGTTTGATTTGAATGTATAAACTGCCCTGCGTTGGTTTTTGCAAAGTGACATTTTGCATTCAGCTTCGGCAATACTGTTTCTGATAAACGGACATAAAAATAATAATATCCGTAGATGGGAAGACAGGAAAAGATGGTGGGAAGAAAGATACTGTGCATACATGCATTGAAACTGATAAATAACATTTTTAAATGTTTATTATCTGAGGCATCCAGTATTGACTTGAATTGTTCTCCTACATAAAGAGAACTTAGGGAGGCAATGGATGAAGTGAATGAACAGGTTCCAACCCAAAGATTCACCACGACCTCTCCATTCAGCTAGGCTCAACGACCGTTACTCCGTCCAGCACGGTCAGAAACTTGGGGGTGGTAATTGATGATCAACTAAACTTCAAAAGCCATGTCGCCAGCACCACCCGGGCCTGCAGATTCATCCTCTACAACATCAGGAAAATCAGACCTTTCCTATCTGAGCAGTCTACACAAGTCCTAGTCCAGGCTCTTGCCTTGTCTATGTCTAAGTATGTATGCATATATCACTTTTTACATTCCTTGTTCTGCTCTGTTGCAATCTTTTTTTTTTTGTGCACAATTATACCTACAACTGTTAAAACAGGATGAAATTAGGGGTTATGAATTCACTAGCGACATAAATAGCGGTATTAAAAAAATGTATTAATGACAATACTGTTATTTCAGTGAAGTGTACACACATCCACTGTATAATTTCCAAAATCTGATAATAATTATCTAAAATGTAAAACATTAATTAACAAATCAATCAATTTCCTTCCTTTCAAAAAACTGTTCCAAAGGCTCTCCACTGCAACATTTTGTCACTTTTGAAATGCACATGGTCTCACGAGTAAAATGGTCTTTCTCTTAATATAAAACAGATTGTGTGGACTTTTCTGTTTTTTCACAGCCTCAATAAAGAAACCGGTTCCCCTGCCTTGCCCCTTAGAGACAAAACTAGGGAAAGCTAGGAAAGCTTTTACAGCTTTGTCCCAGACGTCAGTCCTGGTCAGAGAAGGACACAGGGGTCACAGTACAGTCTGTCTCCCTCACACACGGGTTTCTCTGTACACATACTACTATAACATGTCCTTCCAGAGAGGTAGATACTAAAGTACACACAGAGAGGTTCAGTTCAGACAAGAAAAGCAGCTGTTTTGCAGCTATCACAACAAGAAAACCACCCGTGAGCATTTACTTCCTCTGATCTCTCTTCCTCGCCTTAAAGGTTCTTCTTCCTTTTGTCTCATATAATGTTTCTTCCCAAGACTCTTTATATAACAGCCTTCCTCTGACTAAAGAAGATTGTTCACTTTCTACTATCATGTAAGAAAAAAAAAGGGGCTATTTTATCTCCTCTCCTCCTAAACCCTAAAACAACACTGCGCTTCTCATGATGTGTTTACATCAATATAATAAATTGGCATGGCTTCAAAAGAAAATAACTTATCTCGCACTAGTTTTTCTGCCTTTTTTTTCTTCCAGTTTCTGCTCTTTGCTGGAAGCTTGTATCAAAAGTGCCTTTCATAATAAGGGAATCAAACCCTTAACCCTGGCACTATTACTACCTTGCAGGTTTGTTATCCTCTTTTTCTGATCTTTAGTTGTCTGTCTGGAGTGATGGCTTGTGTCAAGGTCCCGCCTGCGTTGTTTGTTTTGTCATGTATGACGATGACTAACGTTGACTGCTGTGTGTCTGTGGGCGTCTCTCGTCCAGACCTCATGATGTCCTCACTGATGGACCCCTATCAGCCCCGGTCAACTCACAGTGCACTGGCTGTGCACTTCAGAACCCAACTTTTCCTTTCTCTGCTCCCTGCAACACTGGGGTACAAACATGTACTACATTTCAGAATTATCTCACAGGCGATTGTTAGTGTTTCAATACAAATAGGTGCCTTGGCCATGCAAAAATGAGTTTTAAACCACATTCACATTTTTGAATGTCTTGGAACAGCCAAGAGAGCAAAAGGGTAAGGAATGCAATACATAGCGACATTAAAAGAGTACCCTACTCCACCAATTCAGCATTGCACTTTTGTGAAACTGTCGGACTCATGATTGATAGTTAACATAAAAAAGTATCAATATCAATGCAGCAGAACCAGAAATATTGTGTTTTTTATTCAATGCATTCTTTTTCCTGGTCAATACCGAATACCTACTTTACCCACAATGCCATTCGACCCCTGGCAGTTTGGTCAGAGATTGAGGTGTGTTATGCTAGCAGTGGCTAATGTAGCCTCGAGCTGCTAGCCTCAAGCAGAGACTAGGAGTGAGCTACAGAGATCTGGTAAGCTCACTTCATCCTAAACCCACGGCGCCAGATTCTTTTCATTTTCAAACTTGGGAGTCTTCACACCCAGCTGACGCTGACTCAAGTGACATGGCTTGAGGCAAATCATCAGACTTTGCGCAGCTCTCTCCGGAACAACAAAAGGGTTTATACAACTTTCTTCACATATGCAGTCATGCTTTCCAAGACCTGGAAACAAACGTGTGTGATGTGTAATATTGGCGAGAGTGTGTAAAGAGTTTTTTTAAGCTGGTGAATGATGTTTGATTGGATTTGTTTTATAGAGCTAAGGAGAAATTGTTCAAATCAACTGGAACAGGAGCTAATGACTATGGCGATGGCTGCGCATGGCAGATGCTGTGGCCTGTAGCTCCATTAGACTTCAAATTTTATTGCTGAAGCATGTATTAACGGTGACAGAAATACATCGTCGTCGTCTTCATCGGAAAAGGATGCCGGGGTTTGGATTTAAAGAGCAGTGGATCTTGAGACGATCCTCCCAGCCAGATCAACCGGACCAGGGGAGGCAGCGAGGGCTGTGATCGCCACAGGAGGAGAGGAAAGACAGCCAGGATAGGAGCCATGCTGACCCAGCTTGGACTTAAGGCACTTCTAAAGAGGTATAAACCTGGTCCGGTTTATGAGCATTTTTGCTATTTCAATCATGCGGACATTTGTCTCTCTAGCCCTTTTTCACAGTTTGATTTGAACCCATCATTTTTTTAATCAGGTGTCACCTTTTCTTTTTCATTCTTCTGCTGTTCGGTCACCCAGATCATACTTTTCTAGTACGTTTCTGTCTTTCACGTTGTAAAATGCCAGGTTCGTATTCTCACAAGATTGACAACATCATGTGTTTTGTATAGGCACAGTTTCATTCATGCATGTAAGAATTGTTCTTAATATAACACTTACACTGTAGGTAGAATGAACAGGTATGCAACATATTAAAATAGCACTTTCTTACTTCCTTTTCATTGCATTACACGGGGTGTTCATTTCTGAAATGGAAATCATTCAGCCCTAACAGTCGCCTGAAGAGTATATTTCATTTTGTCATTCACACCCATCAAATCTCTTTCTGATCTTTTGATGCTTCATAGTGGAGAAAATGCAGCCTTAGTAGCCTTAGCCTTAGATGTGAAAGAGTTCACTGTAAGGCTATAAAAAACTTCATCAGTCTGAGGTCAATTTTTCCTCATTTAATTGACTTAGGTTAAAAGTTTTCTTAATCCTCGTTGTGGTGAAACGATTTGAATGAACAGCAGGAATTAGGACTCCTTGAACCTTCCCAGACCCCGATTTCAAATGAGAAAAAGTTTAGTTGACATCAAGCATTTTAATTTTGTAAGTTCATTTTTGATTCTGTAAGTAAGTTATTAAACCCTAGTTCATCTAATATAGGTTTATAAAGGCAAACACCAATACTTCTGATACCAGTGTTTTCAGATAAAATTGAAAATTCTAAATTCTGTTACACAGTCAGTTTTTTTCTTCTAGAATTTCATTCTTAAAAAAGCCTCTGTGATATATAGGTGAATACAATATATCATGAAGAGCTTGAATGTGAAAGTGGGATGAAAAGCACATTTCATGGCTTGTCTTTTGGTTTTGGTTTCTATTCTATTTCTTTAGCAGTAAGAGTTCATAATTATGTGATGAAGAACATGTGTACGGACAATTTTAATTTTAACTTTTAGTGGTGCCCTGCGACGAGTTGGCCACTGTCCAGGGTGTTCCCCGCCTAAGGCCCAAAGTCACTGGGATAGGCTCCAGTCACCCGCGACCCCCAACGGGAACAAGCGGCAGAAAATGACTGACTGACTTTTAGTGGTATTGCCTGAAAGGCCCTGTCATCATTTCCAGACAGGATATCACTAGCATCATATTTGACCAATAGAAGAGCAGATCCATGCTACTCAGAACCAGTGTAGGTGCAGTAAGTCTACTTACGTTTTCGGTAACTGTAGTGTAAGGGATTACAATATGAACTTGAGGAAATACATTACAGTAACTAATACAGTAACGCTCCGTTACCTCAACATTTTGGGGGTGAGCGTGTTCTGCTGTGGAGGCAGGGGGAGGCTCTACTAAAATAGAAGAAATGCGCCTCCAGGTAACCCCAAAGCTGTCTTATTTACAAGTTGTGGCTTCTAATGGCGCTTTTCCATTACACAGTACCAGCTCGCCTCAGCTCGACTCGACTCGGTTTGGTTCTCCACTGTGTGAAAGTTGTAAAAGTACCTGCTTCCAGGTACGTTTTTTCATACCACCTCTAGCGAGGTTCCAAGCAAGCTTAGGTGAGCTGAGGTAATACTAAAATGTGACACGGCGGACTGCTGATTGGTCAGAGAGAAAGGTCACTATTACCTGCTTCATCATTGCAAGCGCCGGACGGAGTATCCTGTATAAACCCGCCATTTTTAAATAGTTTGGCCAGAGATTGCGTGATATACCGATTACTATTATGGCAACTCCGAAGAATATGCCGCGGTCAAACGTAACAACGTTTGTCTTCTTGCCGTGAGAAACAGCCACATCCCGACGATCAAAAACAGCATACAGTCGATTTCCGCCATTGTCCCGTGTGTGTGGGTAGCGGGTGTGTGTGGCGGCAGTCTCCTGCGGCGTCGCTATGACGACCAGGTACTATTGTGGACGTACTATCTGCAACGGAAAACGGAGCAAAAAGCGAGCCGAGTCGAGTTGAGGTGGTACTGGTAATGGAAAAGTGCCATAAGCTGGCTTGCCAAAGTTAGCCTCTGGTTTGCCCCAGTTGTGACCTCACCACTCCGTACTTTGTGCTTTAGCCAAACAGCGTTCCCAATGCAAACACTAGGGAAAAGGTCAAAATTATTTTTTTTTTTGTATGCTGGCCGCTGAATTGGCCGACGGATTCAAACAACATCTCGTTTTTCTGTTCTACACTTGTTAAATAGAGGTGAAACGTGGGTATGCAGGCTTTGGGGTTGTTTAACGGCACCTTTTGATGGAGCGCTGGTGAGCGATGACAGTATTGTAAAAAGTAATCCAACTAATTACTTTTGTTGTAGGATAATTAGTAAAGTAATGGAGGGACAAAGAAAGAGGGGGTGAATGGAAGGGGGAGAGAAGGATGGAGAGAGGAAAGAGAATAAAAAGAAGAGAGAGAATGCTTTCTAGTCTCTTCCAGCCTGTTTGAATAAGACTAGTGATCTGTGGAGAACACACAGCTTCTGTATTAGCTTTCTCCACGTTCATACATCTACACATGACGGCAGACATGTATTCACTGTGGTACATTTGTGCCTCGCTGTCAAACCAAAGAGTGTGTAGTGTGTGTGTGTGTGACCCCAGAGGATGTGTTAGATCTGAAAAAAAAAAGGTCAACCTGGAGGCCAAACTGATCTCTATCAAGTGAATCAGACAGTCCTGTGTCAGGATTTTTACACAACACACACGCACGCACACACGCATACACACACACACTGGGGCACACAAGCAGAGAAGCGCATAGACATATATCATAGATGTCCCGCATGTAAAACAATATCATTATTTTTGTGTGAAGTTAGAATAGGAATGTGCTTATGTGTAAACATTTTTTTTATTCAGTTGACTGTATGTTCAAAACAGACATTTTAACATGAATCCCCTGACGTTTCATCTAGCCCCCCCAGCAGGTCAAACTCATAATTTATCCAGTGAAATATCTAAACAACTCCTAGATGGCTTGGCACAAAGATTTTATGGCAATATGCATTGTTTCCAGAGGATAAATCTCACTGACCTTGGCCATCCCCTGACTTTTTCTTATAGTGCCACCATGAGGTTGACATTTGTGGTTATGAGTGAAATGTCTCAGCAGCTGCTGAACAGATTGCCATGACATTGGGTACACACACATTCACGTCCGGATGACCTGAAATAACTCTGGTGATCCCTTAACTTTTCATCTGGAACCACCATCAAGTCAAACTTAAAATCCGTCCAATACTTTGGTTTACTACCAAATACCTGCTAAACTAATGACATTCTCACCAGCCTCCGCTGTACTTTGTATCAAGTGCTTATTAGCAAATGTTAGCATGCTAAAATGCTAAGATAAGAGGATAAACACGGCAAACATTATATCTACTAAGCATAGGCATGTTAGCGTTCATTCAGTCATTGTGACCATATTAGCATGCTTTTGTCTCAAAGCACCACGGTGCCGAAGTCCAGCCTCCTAGAGCCGCTAGCACGGCTGTAGACTTTTAACCTTATTTTGTGTTGGCCACATTTCATTTGGCCTGTTGGTTGTTCATTCTTCCCATAGGTTGTTAGTTTTGTGCAGGTGATAATTACGATACGGTTATACGGTTCGTCATTTGTTTCCCTGTATTGTTTTTTTGTTTCATTTTTTAATTTGCTTTATGTCTAGTTTATGTCAGTTTATGTCTTCTATATGTAAATACCCTCTTGGAAAAACAAAACGGCTCATCTCAGGCTGTCCATGTACTAAAATAAATGTGTTGCGTTGCCAAAAGTACATATATATTCTCAGATGAAGTGTGATGCCTCGATGTAATTACTGTGAACAAATAAGACCATAGTGGTAATGATTGGTGTTTAGCTAAATTAAGACATTTCCCATAAGCCTACCAGCCTCCAGTCAGCCCACCCCCTCTCCTGTCATCTTTGGCTTAAACATGTTAGAAGGGATTCTCCCGCCAACCCGCGGTGCTGAAGCCGATGGAGAGTAGTTAGTTGGGTCTTAGTTATTTACCGTAATCGTGCAAATGTATTCAAATAAACACGGTTATCATCTCATTATGAAGTAAAAATGGGAGAGTTGGCACTTTCAACTGAAGAGTCCTGCACATCGCCGCTCAAACACGAGTCACAATCTGTCCTATTCTGTGGGGGAAAAAAGACATGTTTTAGAGTAGAAGTGTTCGGACAGAGACAATATCTGTTGGGTGTGTTTTCTTTCCTGACAGAGAGAGGCATTTTTAAACCTTGAGGGAAGATACGGTCTCACAAAAAGATTGACACAGCCTCTTGTCAAAGTATATCTGTCTCTCTTCCGTGTCAGTTTTGCTTTATCTCCCTAATACACAAGTACACGGCAGTGCACACCAACACACGCACACTCATATATGAAGAGGTATATGTCAAAAGAAATCTCTCCAATGTTTTCTCCGTTTCACCCCTTTTGCTATAATATGCCCTGGACACGCAGAACTGCACACACACACACACACACCTATACACACACACATGGGAATGCACAGGCAGACAGCCACAGACAGACGCATGCATTCACAGAGATAGTCTAGTGGGAGGCTGGTTGACTGGTAGAGATTATGTCAGGGCTGTCTTTGTCAGTCAGGATCAAACTCCGCCCCCAAACCTCTGACCTCATCATCGTTCTGACAACCAAAGGCTGTCAGAGAGCTGTGCTGAGACGGCAACATCACTGAGGCGCGGACCTTGTGTGGGTGTTGGGGGGGGGGGTTGCATGAATGTGTGTGTGTTTGCTTTAAAGTGCATAGTGTGAAACAGCCAGATAAACAAGTACCTCTATCTATCTTCCTCCTGCGTTGCTATTGAAGCAGTTTTTGGACCTGTTTGGCTGAAGTGATTTTCATTTGAATTAATGATTCGTTAAAGCTAGCGAGCTGCTTGCTGTTTTCATTTATTCCCCTTGGAACGTTTACCTTATTTGAGGTAATATAGATACTGAAAAATGTGTGTTTACTTCAGGAGAAACTTAACTAAAAGAGTACTGCCAACACTAATACTATGCTAGCATAACTAGCAAAGGCTTACTAAAAACTACACATTTCATAGAGACCCTCATGTTTAACAAATGTACAAGATTAATTGTGTGTGTACCAGATTATATTAAACATTTTGCCAATCACTTTGAGATTGATACCGTCTTTGATGTAACAAAGTGTCTTTTATTTTACAGTAGCCACCGTGACCACAGTAGTTGGTTCCTAAAGTCGTTTGTTGTGATAGCACAACATTTTCAACATGTTTTCTTCGTTGTCAGTTTACTCGCGAGCTAGCTGGCAACGGCAGGAGTACGGAGTTGGTAAACTGAGATGGCTATTTTTCGAGGCAAAGCGGGCGGCTGTGGCTTGGTGGCAGAGCGGTCGTCCACCAATCGGAAGGTTGGCGGTTCGATCCCGGCTTCCCATCGGTCGAAGGATCCTTGAGCAAGATACTGAACCCTGAACTGCTCCCGAAGCTGCACCATCAGTGTATGAATGTGTGTGAATGGGGTGAATGTGATATGTAGTGTACAAGCGCTTTGAGTAGTCGGAAAGACTATAAAGGTCCTATACAAGTACAGTCCATTTACCATTTACCACAATATTTGAGATGCCAGGTGTAAAGGGGTTTAGGCTAAAGAGGCCACAGGTAACACGGCCACAGATGAATAAAGTAAGCTAGGTTAAAAGCAATGGTGTGAACAGTGCTGGACTTCATCTGGACTCAGATGAAACAACAAGCCTGAAGTCCATGGGGCTAACCTTCATTTACAGTATTAAGCAATTTTAGCAAGCTGCTTGGAGCTGTTCCCTTGACATACAACTCTTAAATGTGCAAATAGGTTCGTCTAGTCAGGTTGCGGAGCTGGTCCCAGGCTCTAAGTGACCTTAAAATTGGCCCCAACAGTAAACTGCTAACTCTGTCCTAACATTAACAATAATAATTCAATCAAGGGGAATTTCTTGGCTGATATACATTATATCTTTTTCTTTCTTCTTTTTGTTTTTGCTTCCAACATGCATCTTGAATCTGTTGTCTTGAGGTGCCTCTTGCCTCCACCATCCCTCAGCTTTCTTCTCCTCCGCATCACTCCAGGCTTCCTTCACCTATTAAAATACATGGTGCCGCCATGCTGGATCACAATGTCCTCTCATCTTTGTCTGAACAACCTGAGGCCACATAGCAGTGTTTAAACCACCATCTGACCTATTTTTAGCAGCATAATGTTTCGAGATCTGAATAGCTAATGGGTAGCATGCTAATCCAATGTTCCTTTTATGCCTCTTGCTGGCTGGTGGTTTAATGTTAGCGTGCTAGCATGCTATCTATTTTTGTTTGTGTGGTAGGAGGCAAGCTGTGTTTTTAATGCTAGCATGAAACAGAGACACAGAGCTGGGCCTGGTGTTTTGTTGTGGACCCCAGGCAAAACTCTGACTCAGTGTGAGCCCTATTTTTTTCTTACTCCAAACATCTTTGCACCAAATACCATGACACTGTTGATCCTAATGAGCATGCCAATTACTTGTTTACAATATTAAATCAAGTGAAAACAATCCGTCATCTGTGGGGGCTCATATAGCTCGTTCCTTTGATTGCAGTCTTGAGACAGGTTAAATGAGCTACCATATTTCATTATTCAGTGCTCCAAAGGCCAAACTATGAGTAACTCTCTCAACCTAGTTTCTAAAAGCATTACAACCCTTAAGGCCTTGTTACATTGCCGGTTTTATCCTGCTGCAATGAAACAGCTCAGTGGCCAACAGCAGAGCAGCGTGACTGTGCTAGGCAGCTCTGATTAGCCAACAGTGAATACTAAAACTAGCTAGCTACTAGGTGGCTCCTGTGGATGAATACATGCGTTTGAATGTGAGGCAGGGTGCTGATGTTACATGTGGGGTGTTTCTTTCAGCGGGAACATGGCCAAGTGAAGTACAACTAGAAGTGGCTGAATGCTAGCAACATAGAAATATATGTTGTATGTATAAGTCAAATCAGTAACACAGCTGCATACATGACGGAAGTACATCTGATCGCCTTTAAATCTGTTTTACTCTGCTGAAAATCCGTTGGTTTTTCTTTAATTAGCAAGCTCTGATCCCTTCTTCTGAATATAGATCAGTTCTTTTATGTCAATATTTAGCCATTTATGAAGATGGTCCCCAGCAATTTAATTCACTTTAATGATCACAAAGCGATGCTGGTGGCACCACACAGTCCTAGGGCCATGGCTGGAGCAGGTGATGTGGGTGCATAGGTTCTGGGATAATCTTCCATGCCTTTTCTCTAGGTAGAGTGACTCAGTTAAATAAAGGTGCGTGCCAATATTCTGACAGTGTGCTTGGGGTTCTTTGGATGCTTGTAATACCAGACTGTTATGGTAAATGTAAGAATACTTTCAGTTGTTGCATTGTTGACTTGGAGCAAGTGCTGTAAACTGAGCTGTCGTAGAAAGATTAGTCGTGTCTTTTTTCACATTGTCGCTTGTGTTGATATTCCATTGTATCTAGTTTAGGTATATTGTCACTATGGCCTCATCAGTGACAAGCGTGGGGGGTTTAGGAGTGTGTTCAAGGATGAGTTCATGAGTTTTGGATATTGGCAAGGGAGGATTTCAACTGGGCACAAAGGACAATTGTGGTGGTATTCAAGGTCCCCAAACCCCCAGGTTTTTGGAAAAAATGTATGTAATTGCAACTTGGCTTTGGAAATAGGCATCATTAATGCTGTATTCACACAATGTCAGTAGAATGGGAAGAACAGCGATAACTCCCATTATTCTTCTTTGCATTATTCCAAGACAGTTACACCCCTAGCTGTGTCGTGCCACCAGATAAATTGCCTACACTGTGAAAACTGTTACTTTGATTCAACAAAAAAAAATAAATAACAGGCTTTTTGTGAGTTTAGTGAAGTGTAGTAAACGTCTTGGTATTTTCAGAGAAACTCAGTGCTATACCATTGGGTGGAGACTACATGAAAATGCTCGCTGCAAGTCAGTTGCCACAAGATAACCCTGGGGGAAGGTAGCATTCCAACTCAGGAATTCTGGTTGGTTTCTGGGGCCGTAGGCAAAATATGATTAAGCTGCCATGTGTCTTTTGCAGTTTGAACTTACTTACTGAATACTTGAAGGTGAAAGGGTGCAATCACAATGCACAGAGAGAGGGAAGATTGGGGGTTCAATAGGGGCCCACAGCTCATTTCTGGCCCAGGGTGGCCTGGTGGGTTAATCCTGCCATGTGCCCACCGGAGAGGGTCTGGGCTGATAGATACAGTATGTCTTCGAGCAGAAAGCCTGGGAGATACTGCAAGCATTATGACCAGACACTCATTACATGAGCTCTACGAATGTGTAAGTAATCCAATTTTTACCATAATATCAAAATCAATAAATATCTTAACATAATACGTCTCCCACCATTCATCTTCATATCCACTAAATGTAATTAGGGTGATTGATGTGTTTGGTGTTGCATGTAATGAGGGTCAAGGATTTTGAAGCACATCTAGATGGAACATTTTTCCCACCATTATCATCGTTGACTTGCAATGCTCTGTAAGCTCAGAACACACCCACACACACGCCCCTCCACAGTGGGGGCTGTGGGAACTACTATGCATTGCGTCATTTAGGCCTTTCATTATGCATCACCTTTGATATGAGTGAGATTCTTTCCTCATCACAGCTGCAGAAAAAAAGTGTACTGCACTGACATTTCATTTCTTTGGCACATTTATTATTGTAGTGATTTGATCTTGTTTTTTCTTTCTTTAACTGGTGACATATCTGCTAACATATATTAAAATGTTTACCCCACTGCTGAATACTACTACTGTCTTCGTCTTAGTTGAGAATCGTATTTCAAAGAAAAAACTGAAATCTTGAGTTTGTGAAATTACATATAAACAAAGTTTGCAAGTTTGTCAAAGATAGATAGATAGATAGATAGATACAAGCAACCTTTAGACACTTTTTTAAATTTAGTTTATTTGCACAATAAAGAGGAGACAAGTACAGTTAATAAAAAAGTAATTACGGTGCAGGAAAGGAAGGAAAGCTAAAAAAGGCTTATTCGGAGCCCTCTTCTTATTTCAACGAATGGAAAAAAAAAACATTATTACTATAACGACACATAGCACAAACTAAATCTGTGTACACAAAAACACAAGCAAGCATTAACAGTAATGAAAGAAAGAAAGAACAAACATAGAATAAGTAGATATGTACAAACAACAGACGTACAATGTACACCAATGTCACCAAGAACAGGAACGAAACAACTCAAGAAGTCAAGGCACGCTGCAAAGGTCAAAGAGCATTTGGAAAAGTAGCTGATTAAAAGCAAGACCGCAGTGCCCTGCCCACACAATGTGAATTAAAGTGAATTAGGTACAAGCTTCAATCACACACATGAGAACACACTAATGCAAATACAATTTGTAAGAAAAATACAAAATAAATAGTTGATTTTTCAGTTTTATTTAATTGAAATTAATTATTTTAATGCAGTAAATCAATTATCCCCCATTTTTCCTGTTCATGTTTTTGTCACTTGTGTATTTTGATTCGTTGTGACTTCTTTGTTTTTCTTTCTTTTTGCCTATGCTTTAAAAATAGTTTCCACACTTGTACTGTACTACTTGTATTTATTATTGGTGTTTTATTGATTTCATTTTCTGGTTAGAATTATTACAATATTTTTTATTTCAATTCATTTCTTTCGTGTCAGTGCGTTTGGCTTTGTTTGCACACGGGTCTCAAGTAAATCATTATATTCTGCATGTTTTCATCACTGCTATCTGTGACTTTGCGCTCATTCACTGAGTGTTTGCAAGTGGAATGAGGGAGCTTTGACGAGTCGCGCGGGAGTTAAAGCTTACTTGTCAATGAGGAAGACAAGTGTGCGGCCCATAAACGGTCTTGTTTTTAATCTCCTAGCCACTATAATAAATGCTTAAGGCAGCAGTGTGCTCTGCTGTTTCTGGCCGACACCTGCTACTGTGCATTAAGAGCACCTGCTTTGTGTAACATCCGAGTGTGAGTCCTCGCTTGTTTTTTTATGGTAGGTTAAAGTCATCCTGATTTAACAGCACTGATACATTCATTTGATACAGTCATTTTCATACACATATCTATTAACCACAGTACTCTTGACACTTGATATGGTACTTGCACTCTTTAATGACTTTTCTCTCTGATCGACGGAGAATACTTCTTTGAAAACTTTTTAAACTTCGGCTGTGTTCCATTGAGATGGGAGCTGTCTGGGGTTCCCCATGCTTACCCCATCACATACACACTCTCTCTCTCACAGACACACACACACACACACACACACACACACACACACAAACACGCACCCGTGTACACACACGCATTCCCCTACACAGCAAGCCCTGTGCACGTCCTCTCATCTCAATGTGTGTTTCCCAAAAGACAGTGTTGAGTAAAACTGTCAAATCCCGGTGACGCAGTGGTGTGCCGGGCCGGTTGGTGTAGAGCTGTAGGGACACACATACACACACACACACACACACACACACACACACACACACACACACATCAGCCCAGAGTGCCGAGGTAAGCGGGTATTTGACAGTAGACCTTCAGGGAGAAAGAAGAGCTTTGGCTGTCCAGAGGGAGGGGAGGGTGGAGAGGGGAAGGAATTGACGGAGGAGCAGGAAGTGAAAGGATGAAGGTTGTATCATGCACAGCCAGGCGAAGCAGAGTGGCACTGGCTGAGAGCAATGCGGAAAACAATTACTCAGTTTTAGTCCGTTTTTTTTTTTTAAATGATAGCTTTTGAATTCCCGGAGTCAGACATTTGTTGCAATACTTATTGTGTTTTTGGTTTTTTTTCCCCATACATCCTCAAAACTGCTGCTCGCATTCTCTTCTCATACTATCTTTTCTGTCCGGCATGAAGTCGGGAATCCAATTTTGACGGCCGGTGTTCTTAATGTTCATCAGCTGGGGTCAATCACAGATGTTTAGGGGACATACCTTCCAAACTGTAGTCCCAGAATCTTCAGGGGTCCTTGTGGCTGAGTTTGGGGGCAACCTCAACAAAACGTGAAACACTTCTAAAGTACACTGAAATGATCTAAGTTTGAATAGAAAAGAATGGCCACTGTACTGTTGCTCAGTTATATGCACGTCGTTGAGGCAAATTCTTCAATTCAAAACTAAACCAATGGCAAAAGTTACTAAACCTGCATAGGTGTTTGAACAAATGTGTGTCTTTTTGAGGATGTGCGAAGGACAAAACTGCTATTTACGATCTCGGTTTGCTTGATACAAGCTCGTTTGCACAACCTATTGTCGCTCCAGGTCTAAAGGCAAACGTATTAGCAAATGATGACGCAAAGTCGGGGCAAAAAGACTGTCATCATAGCCTCCTCCTGGCTGCATTCCTCCCTGATCCCTTTGTCTTTTGCATGTCTGTGTGATGCAATGAATCGTACACACGAGGATTAACAGCGCACAGTTTCGTGTATTACAGGCAATAATGATGCTGCAGTCAGTTATACACACAAACAGCGATGGAAACAGTCGTGTGAAAAATGCAAAACCACCACCAGAAAGGTCACCTGTCATCTTGTGAGCTCTTATAAGGAACTGCTGTTGAATGAATGGTATGAATAGCAGTTGGATAGTGGACACAGAAATCACCATATTGTACGATTTGGTTGTTCTATCAAAGGAAACTGGTGGTATCAGAATGGCTATCAGCAGAATGGTATCAAAAACACGTTGCACATTGATAATTAGGGTTGAATCAGTTCAGGAAGAGCACCGAAGTCGGGCTTGCAGACGCTGATCGGCATCAGCTGCTTCATTCACGCTTCACAATCACTGGCTCATTCATCCGCTGCTTGGCAACCAGCTGACCAGCAACATCCAATCGTATTCATGCGGATGGACAGCACGGCTATTAGAAAAAGGTGCCGAGTTCCGAGTTTTTATGTAAGACCAATAGTGGCGGGGCATTTAGGACAAAGGCATTTAAAAAAAAAAAAAGATTGTTCGCACTTCATCACTTAGTATCATGGCTTCTCTTCCTTTTTGTAATGTTAATCAACCCTGCTGGTTGTTATCAGCATTATAACATACACACACACACACATATATATATATATATATATATATATATATATATATATATATAGATAGAGAGAGAACTTAGTAGTAGAGATAGTAGTACACCAGCGTAGTATAAAGCAGGGGTTCAAGGAGAGCGAGAGGGTGTGTGGCTGTATGTGTGTTTGTGTGTGTGCTACACCCCCACAGTGTCAGGCTGCTGTCCTCCACCTGCGTCCTGAATATTAATGAAAATCTGAATGCTGGCTCTGTTGGGGTTGACCGTTGTCTCTGTTGATGCTAACGATGTTGTCTGCTGGTTTCTGTGTTTTAGCAGCAACATGAACTGAATCAGGAGCCAGTGAAGTGATCGTAAACTCTAGCTTATCAATTGTAACAGCCACGCACGCTACTGAAATTGGGAGTTGTGTTGAGGTAAATGACCAGTAATTAATTTGTCACCATTTCTTTCCTGCAGCGGCGTGTTCACAGTTTGGGACTCGGAAAGTTTAGTTTGAAGAGTTCTAAGTCCTTCCACGCTGGAAGAAGTAGAAAAGCAACGAGACCCCAGGGAGAGAGCGTTTCCTTAACAAAACATACTTTAAAACCTAATTCAAGCTACTTTGTAAAGGATGATCAAACAAAAAAAAAGGCCAGAATTCTTCAAGTGTTCTTTAGTTTGGGTGGATTTTTTAATGAGCTATAATGTTTCAGAGAAGCCTTTGATTCTTCCAAACATTTAATTAAAAATTAAAAAATCATTATAAGGAACCCAGTGTTTTTAAAGTTGTTGTTGTCAAAACATTGCTGATATGAAGCATCCCATACATTTGTATGTTATACATTGTCAGTCTGTTGTTCGGTTCACCAATTTGGATTGATTGATTGGTTGATTAGCAGATGGCATGCTCGTGTGTTAGCAGGCTGGCATTAGCATTTAGCCCAAAGCAAGTACAGGCTCCCAAAGCCTAGCATAGCTGCAGACTCTAGTTAAGCCATAGTTGGTTGTCAGTGCTCATGCAGACTACCCAGTTTGAACATGCTGACATTCGAACAAGGGATAGTCTTCTGCCAGAAAGCATTGCTTCAATTAGGTACTGTATGCTGGCAGAAAGGTCATGATCATAAGACAGAAAATGGATGGGGAAATGGTGATGTAAAAAAAAAAAAAAAAAGGACAATGGTAATGTGTTTTCTTTTTCATGCATCACCAAGTAGCCTCTTTAGCAGCCAACTGTCAAAACTCAGATGTCAGTGTCCTTGAACACACCAAAAGGGAGTTGTGTAGCGCAGTACCAAGTGATGATAATGTTACGTTAAAAATAAAAAAAAGAAATCAAGTAAAACATAAATGAATAATGGTTCGCTGTGAACAAAATTAAAAGTGCATTGTGATTGTTGGGTTTCCAGTCTGTGCATGTTGATTTTCAGTCAAAAAATGTGTCATTTAAAGTGTATGAAACTATAATAATGAGATAAAATATGTAAAACGACTACTACAGTCCTTTTTAAATTTGCTGTAATACCAGAAAAAGTCAAAGCCGGTGATAAAAGCTTCCGCTTTAATGACATGTAACGCAGAGGTTTGCTTCCGACGTCCGGCGCTGCACTTTCGGAGGTTTTGTCAGCAAATTCGGTCTTACTGTAACTCTCTCTCAAGAACAACACTGCAAAGACACAAAGTCCCCACGGCTGCCGCACACGCTACCGCGCGCACAATGAAGAATAACAGTAAAAAAAAAATCCAAGTGAACAGGCACCAGACATACTGTACCTGTATACGCGCACACACGCAGAAACGCACACGCACACGAGCTTTGCCTGTGCACACAAACATGCGTCGCTTGCACACACACAAACACACACACACAGAGGCAGTACTGGAAAAAATACTGCCTGCACTGAAAAATAAATTGCAGTGAGTGGAAACACATGCGTGAAAATACACAAGCGCACGCTCACACACACAGAAAGACGCACATTAGACGGGGCTTACGTAAGGACTTTTAGGGAGCGGATGGAAGAACAGGCTTTTAACCAAAGTAGAAACAGCAGCAGAAGCATCGACAGAGAGAGAGAGAGAGAGAGAGAGAGAGAGACACTCCATCCTATTCTGTCATCTCTGTCTTTTAAATGAACCCCATAGCTCTTCTTTCGCTCTCTCTTTCTATTTGCCGTTTAACCCCGTAGCGTTGTGCAGGACTTTTATCCCTGAAGACTTTATGGGTTCATAAACTCCCACCGCGTCACACCCACATACACACCCAAACGCGCACAGGTCCAGGCTACAATTCTCTCTTGTCTTTATGGAGCTATCTATTGCGCCCTCCAATACGGAGACTCCCCGTCTCTCATCTCTGTGTGGCATGGATGGAGGGGAAGTTAACTTTCAGCGGGTGGAGGTGTGAGAGAGGTCAGTCAAATGGCTGTGTTGTTACGACTCGCCACTTCAACGAGCGTTACTCTCAGTGCTGCGAGTGTGGGCCGCCCGTCGTGTCATTTCCGTGGCGGCGGAGCAGAAAACATCCACTCCATATTTCCGCAGAGCGGCTAAAAGTTGCTGCATGCGTGTGAAAGTGCGACGTTTACTGCCATTGCTGCCATCTAAATGTGACTTCTACCATTTATCACATCATAGAAAACACTTGCTTTGCAGGTCCTAAACCCAGCAACGTAGTGATGAGTGAAGATTAGGGTCCGAACTATGACTTTCAAGTGGCTTGTCACCACAAGGCAAACGCTCAGCGCTATTTACTCTACCAGTTTTTCTTTGTCTTCTCAAAAAACCCATATACCAGATTACTAAAAAAGTATATGTAATCTGGGAACAAAAATATGTGCATACACTGTATACCGTATATAATATGTGTGTGTATATATATATATTTTTTTTTGCCTCACATGCCTCTAGTTGTGTCTAGCCAATTTAGATCTTGGTTTTACTGTCCCAGCTTTGGTAGTGTGGATACGATAAACCCAAAATGTGTTAAAGTGTGATAAATTAAAGATATGTCGTGTAGGAATTAAGAGGCTTATACACACACCCTGTTAGGAAAGGTATTTTACTTATATATATATATACTATGTGTATCTTTTGTTAATCATTGTTTACCAGTCACAGTAACCGTATCCCGAGTGAAACCAGATGCGCAGGAAAGAGGAAAAGGATGTGGGGCAAAGGTCAAACAAAGGTCAGAAGTGAACAGGAATGTATGGAGACAAAGAGCCATAAAAGTTACTGAGCGTTGGACAGGGTGTGGCTTTAACATATATAACCGACCGCGTTGTGCCTTTAACTTTGGACACAACTGGGGGAGTCGTGGCGTTAAGATGGTGAGCGCTGTAGGTTGTGTCTCCAGACAGATCTGTGTTGTGTGCTTCCCCAGATATGTCTGTATTGTTTGTTTGTGTGGAAATAAATACTGCTTGAAAGACATTGGTAGGTCTCAGGTGGCTCCCTTCTCATCAACGAACCCGGAGAGAGATCGGCGTATCTCCACAGTAGCTATCCAACCCGCTCTCCAGAAGAGAACGTCAATGTTAAACGATTCGGCAAAGCCAGCATTACATTAAATGTCAACGTTTGAGTCCATTGCTTTCGCATATGAGATATCTACTCAGTATATTAAAGCGTTTAGGGACACTGTATAGCCTGGAATATGGGACAAATATAATAATAATAACTATATTTATATAGCATCTTTAAAAACAGACTTTACAAAGTGGTTTGACAGACGAGGCATAGCATGAAATGCCAAACGAAGCAAGGCAAAAATCAAGACAAGAAGACAACTTAAAACCAACGAAACACATGACAAAGGAAATGAAAAGAAATAGAGCGACAAATAAGATCCAAACCCCACTTCATTTTTTCAACTGTTGGAAAAAAATGACGGCAATACTGTGTGCATAAAAATCATGCATAATCCTCTCGGATGCCTTAAACACACCTTCAAGAGCTGTTTATTCCCCTAAACATGTGTCTATTTATTTATTTCATACACAATTAAAACCCAGGGTTAAACGTGGTGCAATGTAAGTCAATATGTACTTTTGTAGAAAACCTTTCAAGACAACTGGTGGTTTTGATCCAGAAACCGAACAACAATATAAAAAAAATAACACTACCAAAACAACCCGTGGTACTGGGCAAAGTTAACCCAGTATTGCGTCAATGCTATGTCTTCCAAATCTTCCGTTACTGCGCTTTTCTTCTGGAGAGTGGGTCGAGAAAATTGCCAGTCCTGCCTCCACATCAATATAATGCAGGTGGACGGAATTTCCTTTGTGGTGTTCACAACACATGAACATTAGCTTTAAAAATGGCAACAGCGTTGTCTCGCAACACTGTCCACTGGAGCTACAGTTCATTCTACCACCGGGAAAAAGTCCCGCTTTATTTTGTAATTTGGGTGGACTGACGCTTTAACAATATTTACAATCATGTCAGGGCGCGGCATTTGTTTCCCATCACATTTAGTCACTTTCACGTGCTGTGTGTGTCCAGTTGATTTGCGCTTAAATGCAGCATAAGATGCATGGTCTGTAAGTCGTCATATCCAGACTGTCCGTGTGTGTCTGTGTGTGTTTTGCGGCAGCCATTAAACCACTCCAAAACAACAAGAACTAGAACAGGCCAGAGGCTCTCTCTGTATTTTTGTTTCTATCTATTGTCTCTTCTTTCTCTCTCTCTCTCTCTCTCTGCCGTGTTATATATGCTCTCCCTGTCTCATTCGTCCATGCATCCGCTCCGTACATCAACCCACCCCACCCCTCAAGCTATTTCCAGGAGAGTGACACAAGACAAAAGCGTCCTGCTGAGTTCATGTATTTTTAGCACGCGCACACACACACACACACACACACACACACACACACACACACACAGTAAATTACAGTGCTGTAAAGACTTTAAGTTAGCGTGACCAGATTTCACCTCAAAATCTCAGACTATTAAGCTCTAAAACACATACCGTCTCCAGGTACTGTGGGAAATATCATCAGTACATACACAGTCAAACAACGTGTATGTCGCCACTCAACTTTCTCATGATGGAATAGAATCGTCAACATCAGCCGGCATCAACGCAAACACACGCAGCAGAACCTTCTGGGACATTTGGATTTAGGAGAGGAGAAGAAGGATCTTCTAGCCTTTCTATTTTTCACTAGACAGACCCACGTCTACACACACGGTCCGCATTGCAATTAAACGCCAAAGTCCATCACCAGAGAATAGCAGTGTTACTAGTGGTCGGGACCTTCAGATGGGATTATGTCGTGGAGCTTCACAAATTATGTTTTATTCATTAAAGGTGTTTTTAGCTGTCAAGGAAAAACCACACGCACAAAGATGGCCTTCCCTATTTTAAACAACCTGCACAACGTTGAAGTCCGCAGTGATTGACCTCGCTGACTGCACGCTGGCTCCCAAAGTCAGGATAGATTATTTCCACCCAAAAAGAGCTACCTCTTAGCACACCTCCACCCATCCCGTAAACAACATTCATATCCCAATTATGATAAACCTGAATAAGATAGATGGAAAAAAGGTATTTTAATACCAAGGCATGTTTACACCTCATCCCATTTGCCATTTGTTTTCACCCTCTGCTTAAGCCTTGTTTGCATGGTAATAATATTTGGTGTATTTATGTATAACTGGGATATGAAAATTCACACGTAAACAGATTAGCCTGTGCAAGACTGTAGAGGAATATGAGGTTTTATGGGGGTATAATGAGTGCATAAGCACACCCACCAAACAACTCACTGTACTGATGTTATAAAGAACTTTGTTGCTAATATAAAATCCATTGCACGACGAGAAAACCATATCCTTGATGACCACAAGCAGGCTCTGGTTGCACGCTAGCAGCGTTTTCAGGCTTTACACACATGCAAATCATTCCCTTCCCTCAGCAACGCCTCCCCAGTTATGTTGTGGCGCCTGTCGAGCTGTACGAAACAATGGGTCGTAGTTCAAGAGACGGAGGCAGACAAAAGCAGGCTTCTCGTTTGTATGTTACGATTTCGATGTTGCTGGCTGTAACGCCAGCTGTAACAGCGGTAGCTAGCTAGCTAAATGAGCTAACGTTACCTCCATGAGTTGGTTGAAAATAGGCATCTCCGGGTGACTTTTGAATGTTTCCAGTCGACTCATTTTAAAACGAGAACCCTGTAAAAGGGTTCTTGAATATGCTACTTACACGATGCAATGCTTAAAGACTAAGGTTAAAGCTGCATGTCCGAGGCATAAAGCTAGCATTCTTAGCAGTTGCTACAGAAAACTTGTGAACAAACAAGCGTGCTTGCACTGCAGGGGAGCGCTAGTTGGTCCAAGTCTTAAAAGTAGATGACAAGGACAAAATGTAAGCTTAATTTTATTTCATTCTAACATAACTTAGCATACATACTTGGACAATCAAGATAGATTTATGCAGTATTGTCAGTATTTTCTAATGGTATGTTTGACTTTCAATGTTACTGGAGCTTTAGGATGCGGACTAACTGATGGGTTTGGCAAATGTAATGCTATCTGGAATAATGAGTTTGGTTGGCTTTGCTGGAGTGTACATTTCACCAAATTAAGTTGTAAATTTATATATATTTTTTAGTTGTTATATTCCTTGTAAGGCGACCTTGAGGGTCCTGAAAGGCGCCTCGAAATAAAATGTGTTATTATTATTATTAGTAGAATCCAGGACTAGCTCCCACACATAGGCCTTCGTGTAATACTACACGGTTGCTGTTATGAAAATAGCTTTTTTTTTTAAACTAACTGGTAACCCCAAAAGATGTAGCTTGTGAAATTAATAAACTGGCCTCCCTCCTCATTATAATTATTATTAAGCTACACTGCTCTGTATATGGTGTCTACTATAATAGTCTAGTATTAACATATTTTATTGTAATATTATTATAATGACATTATCATTACATCATAATTTATTATCACTGAAACATTGACACTATGTGCCCCCCCACACACTCATACCTTACTCCAAACAATAACCCATCCAGGATCATTAAACACAGATGCACTGCCTCTCATTCAAACATCCAAACATGCACACACACATTACCAACAAAGACCCAATTTAATCTAACCTAGTCTCTTCTTATTCCCTCTTATCATGTCATCCCATTCATCACTGTAGCTGATTTTGCAGAAGGCATTATGTTTATTTTTATGTTTATCTTTTTTTTTTTTTTTTACTCTCAATTTCACCAACAACAAAAAGAAGAAAAGCTTAGAAAAAGACACCTTCTACCAAACTCTTTAAATATTGAGTCTTTTGTATTTAGAAATCCACGGTTTGCCAAGCTTGCCATGCCTGGTTACGGTTGCTAAGCTATGATTGGGCAATTGCTGTTCAGGGAAGGGGTTAAGCAACGGCCATTTAGTGACTGAAAAATCTCAGATCACATTCTTCATATACTCTTTATACACCCCCTGCACAACCCCATCAACTGCCATCTGATGCCCAACCGCTACTGGCTGTTGGGGCCGTCACATTGGATTACGTACTGAGACTTTACACCTGATGTTTTATTCACGAAAGGTGTTTTTGGCTGTCAGGGAATAACAGCCAGAGAGGGAGGGCACACACATCTGCGTGCCTACAGTTAAAACCACAACGGTAGACAAGACGTTCCTACCCTTATCAAATTATTAGTGCCCACACAGACAGAGTACAAGCTGCTCTTTCACTTTTAAAATGATTTAAAATGCAAGCGGAGAGTGGAGGACCCCCTTCCAAATGGAGCAAGTTGAAAAGTTGCACACGCCAGACGCAAGTCGAAAGACCGCCAACACACATACCTGGACTGGACGAAAGCAGCAGCGAACAACTTTATGGTCAAGTGCAAAAAAAAAAAAGAAAAGAAAAAAAAGTTTTCTCAATACAACAACAAAGTGTTTCTGGGCCTGTATTTAGTAAGGGTCTCAGGAACATAGGAAATCAGTCCTAACTGACCCAAAACGTGTCAGAGCAATGAATCAAGCAATTAATCACAAAATCATCATCAATCATTTGGTCATCAATCAATGTCCAAAGACTGTGTGACATTACTGAAGTTCCTCCACCTAGGTGTGCCACAGCCCACAGAGGGCTTTCCACGTCACTGCTTCCTAATGCAATACTGTACAATACATGGGTTGGCTTTCAGGATGACTTCATGCAGCTGAGCACGCAGCTACTATTTTGATTTGCGTGTACATTTTTTTTTTTAAGTCACAGAAGTGCCGTCCCAATGTTTACACGCAGGCTATGTAAATTGCATATTGGTAACTCAGAGATCAGGCTATTCATTTTGGCATCATATTTTTGCATACATAACCCTGGTAACCAGTTACACAATTTACCTATACACATACAGTAAAACCTACGCATAAAGGCTTCGCTATGTGTTTCATTTACTCTAAGAGTAGAGTACATAGTAATAGAGTAATCCTTCTTGCTGAACGTCACAGCAGAAAATATGTCTCAAAGCCTGCTCTGAGAGTTTTAGTCCTATCTTTGGATTAGAGTCATTCTGAGAAGCTTGATAAGTGGGGTTGCTGATCTCATCCTCAGTGGTGGTCAATTGTGAGGTACTTCTACTTTACTTTTATACTTATGTCCATTTTATGCAACGTCATACTTATTCCTACTATATTACTACTACATACATTACAACGTAATATACTCTACTATATTACATTGACCAATATTGTACTTAGTACTCCACTGCGTGTTTTTGAGTCACTAGTAGAGCTGTAATCGGGTCTTAAAAGTTAGGCCCGACAAGGTCAGAGCCCGACAGAATTCGGCCCGAGCCCGACAAGTACATTTTCACTGACCGCTTTTTAAAACCCGAACCCGTTTACAGCCCGACATTATTCAAATGTGCGCACGCTTTCTACTTCTTCTTCTCTGATTTTACCGGCGGGCTACAAACCCACTTTAAAGGTGTATGGCGCCACCTACTGTATCGCAGTATGTAACATCATGACTTTTTAACACGGAGAAAAAAAAAAAAAAAAGAAGAAATACTATTCTAGATATTATACCGGTCTGTGCGCTCGCTTTGCCGGTGCAACCAAACCGTAATCGCCAGTGGTCAGGCTCCGTTTCACCTCCTCAGCATCCATTTTCGCGCTTATCGAAACCCATCACCTGACTGCTCATTTACCGCACAAGCCCGAGCCCGGCCCAAACCCGTGTAAAATGATAGAAATTAAGGCCGAACCGTCTTAATTTCCGTCGGGTTCGGGCAAAGACCTTAAGCTCTAGTCACTAGTAAGTAATTACTAGTTACCTTAAAAGGATTTCTTCCAAACTAGACCATCAGCTTCTAAAATATGATGCATTATATAGTTAAAGCTACTAAACAGTATATAACGTAATTACAAAAACTCCACCTTGACAACAATCAAATTCTGACTACAAGTTAATGCATCAGTAATTATGCGCATACACATTGAACATTTGAACATTTCAGGCTGTCTTCTCCATCAAAGCCACACTTATTAAAATTCATCACTGTTATTCTTTTCCTCAGGCAAATTGACTAGGCAGCCCTCGGCTAATGGCTAAGGCTCAGAAAGTGTGTGTTTGTGTGTTTCTGTCAAGGCTTAGATGCTTCTGGACATACTGACCAATGCAACCTGATGAATGTATTCAAATTTGGCCTTTGGGCTTGAGTGTAGTGATGTGTGTGTGCACTAGAGAAAACATATATTCACATGAGCTCTAGGCCAAAGAAAGAGAGGAACGTGTGTGTTTCTTACAAATATGTAAATGTAGAATACTGTATGCATGTATGCAGACTAGAGCTTGGGGTTTAAGTCGGGTCATACTACTCAAATTTATTAGCTTGAATTTGTGTAGTTTTTTTGGAATTGATTCATGGTTGATCTCACATAAAGCCTTTAACCCTCATGCTGTGCTTGAATTTGCAATGCATTATGGGAGTTTTAGTCCGGGGCTTGGATTGGACGGGCAGCCTCGAGGCTTGCTCAAAGGCATGCCTGTGAACCAGTGTGAAACAGAGGGAATGGCATGTCGAATGTGTCTTCATTCACGTGTTTAATGGCTCGCGTGTGTGCGTGTGCGTGTGCGTGTGTGTGCGTGTGTGTGTGTGCGTGCGTGCGTGCACGCGCGCTTTCCTGCACGTGCGCGAGACCCTGAGCCTGCCGGCCGCACACCGGTTGAGCCTCTTAAGTTTGTCGGCCTGTTCATATCGGCGCCTCGGAGCCTATTTTCAGATGACTGTAGTGGCGTGCAGCCCGTCGCTCGCTGCCATTAGCATCGCAAATCTCCGAGCGTGTTTAGGGAGCATGAGCTCGTTGGGCTGTTTTTAATTTAATGAGTCCTGCTTCCCCGTCTCTTTCTCCTCGTCCTCCTCCTCCTCCTCCTCCTCCACCACTATTTGCACATCTCTCTTTGAATTCGCTGGTGTCCAACTCAAATGGTTTGGTTTGTTTAGGTAATCGGATCATTTAGCTGTTTTAATTTCAAACCTCAAAATGAATTTACCCACTCCTCCCTTCCTTTCTGTTATCCATTTCTCTCTCCTTCCCTCAGGGCCTTCATTTCCTCCCTCTCTATGTGATTTCTTCTCAATTCTCTGAGCTTATTTATATAATCAACACATTTAGCTGGTTTTATTTTAACAGCCTTTGGAGACTTTCTTTCTTTCTCTCTGGATGTTTCCTCGGTCTCTCTTTCATGACTCACAGCTTTGTATCAGTTTGCCGTTCCTCTATTTCTGTCCCCGCTGCTTTCTTTTTCCTGCCCCTCTCTTTCCGTCGCTGTGTCTCTCTGTCATGTTGAACAACCCGCTAAATCATCCACATCTCTACGACAGTCTCTTTAGCCTCAATGCCTTCTAATTACGCACATTACATACGTAACACTCATCTCTGATGTCTCTCTCAAGATGCCAGACGTGTTTTTGCAGCAACTGGGGGCAGTAAAATGTGCTATTCAGGGTCAGGATTACTCCGCGTGCAGGCAAGAAAGGCTGCACACAACAATTCCGACTACTCAAGTCAGAGAAATGTTACTGTGGATGGGTTGTACCTGAGAAGAAGAAAAGTAACAGGTATAAAAAATCTTCTTAAAGGGCGACTTTGCCCATTTTACACATCAGTTAGCTGGCCATGTGGAGTACCACTCAGCATGCGAAAACATCTACAGTACAACGGCTTCTGTGGCTCCGGAGAAGCTTTCTAAAGTCTGAGAAAGTAACCCTGGTTGACATCATCCGCTCAGGCATGGCGAGTTAAAATGTTGCATCCTGTTTTACAGACTGGGGACGTGAAGTTTGAAAGATGGAAGGGTCTAACAAATACATGCTACAAAGCTGTTTTATGGGAAACGTAGGATCCAGGGAGAAAATATCAGAGCGGCGCCCTGAAACGCCGTATTTTCTATAGCGCTGCCCTGAGCCACAATGGCCTTTTGTTGCATGCCCCCCCCCCCCACCCCCCACCCACCCCGTTTCCTGTCATCACCTCACTGTTTGCTACCTAATGAAGAAATAATTAGTCAAAAAGGAGTCCTGCCACTCAGTGCAAATGTGAGTCCCTTTGACAGCTCCCGCATCTCTTGCAGTGCCAGGATCAGCACCTTGGACAGCACCTGAGACATCCTTTAGTACAGAATGTTCTTAAAAAAGACATCTTGTACAGGAAAGAGAGGAAGATGTATACATTGTAAGCTCACTCTTAAAGGGAATGTTTCCTCACTTAGGCCTTATGCTTAAGGGTGCTGCAAATGAAAAATAGTATTCCTAAGTCAGGTGAAATACTGAGTGGTTGTTGGACTTTTAAAAGTTTACAGTTCTTAAACACATCTTGCAAAAACTGACAAAAAGGGAGGTCAAATTGGACTGAAGAGTGTGCCCCAAAAGAAGACATTAAAACTGTCTGCCTTTCTGAGGCTCACACGCACGCGCGCGCGCACACACACACACACACACTCACACACACACACACACACACACACACACGTGATCGCACCATGAGGTCACAGTAGCTACGCACATGCTGAGGTCATGCAAGTGGTTGAGGTCGGGGTCACACATGGCCCTAAGCGATGCACACACACACGCCCAGTCAGTCTCCATATGGCATACACACACAGAGAAATACACAGACACATTCTCTGTCTCACACACACACACACACACACACACACACACACACCTATTGTCTGCATCCATTAGCTTTGCTTTGCTGCACCGACCTGTCGTGGCCTAGACCTACTTTTGTGAGTGTGTGTGTGTGTGTGTGTGTGTGTGCCGGTGTGCGTTTTGTTCTGCTCTCCAAGTGGAGCACATCTGAAGGTATAAGGCACTGTTGCTTCCTGCACGTGCACAGAGCTGGAAGGTGTGTAGTACTACCTCTCCTGGTTGGATTATTGTCTGTTTCGATAAAGAACACGCTGTACCTGAAGGGTTGCGTCGCTGTGTGTGTGTGTGTGTGTGTGTGTGTGTGTGTGTGTGTGTGTGTGTGTGTGTGTGTGTGTGTGTGTGTGTGTGTGTGTGTGTGTGTGTGTGTGTGTGTGTGTGTGTTGCTTGTGGGGACATGGCTCTGAGAGCGGAGACATTTGCTCTAGGGTGAAGCTTTTCTTAACCTCTATTAAACTTCAGTCTGTGACTGAGGGCACTTTCCTCTAAACAGGCTGCAGCAGTTGACAAAAAGAAGAACGTGTTCTTGTTTAACCAGGATGAGAACACAAAGACACCAGCTGATTAAAGGACGTCTGCAAGTTTGATTAGCTTGTGCCAAAGCTGGACAGGTTGTCTTACTTCAGATGTTGTACCTGGAATCTGCTGGAGCTCTGTCGCTTTTACTCTCCACATCGTTTCGAGCGCCTCTCTCAGCCCTTGGTATTTTTCGAGCTTCTCGTGTCCCTTCTTCTTGATGTTGCTGCCACTTGGGATCGCTACACCTGTCACCGCTGCCTTCCTATGCTGTTTGTCGATCAGCACCACCTCTGGTTGGTTAGCCATCACCTGTTTGTCACTCAGGATCTTAGCTCGGTCATTCTCAACCACCTCAGGAGGTGCCTTCCATTTTGAACTTGGGCCTTCCAGCCCATACTTATGGCCAGGGCCCCGAAATTAACGTTTTTGACCACCAGCCAATTACTTTTTACCAGCGAGTTGTTGTTTTTTCTTTTTTGCCTCATATTGGTGAAAAACAGGAATTGCACAAAGATTGTTCTTTAATTTATAAGAATACCCACTTAAGTGCTGTCATGTTATTAACTGAATCAATACAAGTAACAATAATTCTTAGAATGTAGATTTTTTAAATCTTTTGATTCATTGTTTTCGTATCCTGCTAATCTGTGTCCACAAAAAAATATTTCTTCCCACCACCATGTTTAAAGTTGATGGCACGTCCATCTCGGGAATTTGGGTATCCAAATTATTTCCGAACTTCCCAGTGGTAAACACGACATCAGAGGGCTCGTATTTCCGATAATTCCCATAGCACGTGAAGGCAGCATTAGTCACGTAGACAGGTCCAGGCGGCTGTTAGTTAGCGTTAAGCAGAACTAAAATATTATTATTACTACTGGTAATGTAACCGGTTACCGGGCATTTTCTCACCAGTTCCTAACTCCAAATGCACAACCACACACATGTATACCTGCTGAAATCCAACAAAATAGTGGACTTTGTTGAAATGCTGAATAAAAGAATAAATAATCACTCAGTTCTCATTGGCTACCCACCAATGTGGCATGTAGATTGACAGTGTTACCCACCAATTTCGAAATTCACCCGCATTTGGCACGTGGTCGGGTGTTCAGGCCCTGCTCATGGCAGCTGTTCCCGTACACTGTGCCAGCCACTTGGTTATGGCGTTCCATGTACGCCGCTCCTGCCTGCATCTTACGCCCTGCTGTGATGTGCCGAACTGTCTCGGGGGCATCTTTGCACAGGCTGCACCTGGAGTCCTGTCTGGTGCGGTAGAGCCCAGCCTCTACTGCTCTTGTACTGAGTGCCTGTTCCTGTGCTGCCATGATCAGTGCTTCTGCGCTGTCCTGTAGTCCAGCCTTTTCCAGCCACTGGTAGGATGTCTTGAAATCACCTGATGTATTCTTGGGTCGATGTGGACAGAGGCTCTTCTAACACTCACTAGTCCTCTGCCTCCCGCTTATTTGCAATCTCTTTCTGCAAATCTTTTTTGTCTGCACTGATCAGTGTGGTGCTAAATTCCCCTCATTTTATGTTTCTCTGTTGTACCAGCCGCACACATTTGGCTTTCCTCCAGTTTTTGTATTATTTTTGTTTCCATTTGGCCAATTTTCAATACTTTTATCCATATTAATTTGGTTGGAGTCTATTTGCTAATTTCGCATGTTAATTGCTTCTGGGGGATATTCAAGACTTTACACAAAATAAAAGTTACTTGAAAAATCCTACAGGCTTGTGCAGGATAACGAATCTCTGAACACACATGCATTAATCATGTGATCTCTTGAGAGCTGCTCTTAAAGGTTACTACTATTACTGGAAGTAGGTGTGAGCTGCATGATAAATGTGTCACTTTTAGGGGAGAACTTTTTACTTTTAGTTAGGCTCTTTGGAGCATTCTTACGTGTAATCCTAACTTTGATCAATACGGGCCCTGGCGCGGTGAAGTGAGGGGACCCTTATGAGTTTTCCCTGCAACAAAACAGGTTTAAAACATTGCAGGTCAGTGCAGGAACCCGTGTTGTGAGGGCGCAATCCTCTCTTTATTCAGTCGCTACTGATCTGTACACGGGTCAGAGTGGAACTCTATGTATTGCAAGTCGTGCATCTATTATATGTTCATCGTGTCTTTTTGAGGTGAGCGTAAATCCGTTCCAAGCGTGCGGTTTGTTGCATTACACCAAAATAAAAAGACACCAAACATTTGTAGTTGCTAACCTTGTTGGTAGAATGCAACGTTGTCCTACTTTAAACTTTATTTCTTTAGATGGCCTGTCTGACTTGACTTCTGAACCACTCCTCTGCTAACATAAGCGCTTAGTTTGAGTGCTAATTTAACTGGCCCCTCCTAAAAGAGCAGCTGGCCCCTGTCTGGCCCCTGGGTTTTGCCAGAACCACCCCTTCTCTGCACACAGTGACACATGAGGAGCAGCGCGATCCACACCTCCGCTTTATTTATCGACGCCGCGGGTAATGCAGCACCGCTCCGAGGCGATGCTCATCTCCAGTGATCACACACTAGTTGATTGGAATATTAACGGCATGGATCAGCTCTGTAATCTGAATGCAGTATTGATTCGGTAATAACTTTAATGGGAGTAGTGTTATCGATTAGTTAACCACTGCGGCAGTCCCCATGGGGGGAATGCATCGATTGTGCATACATTGGAAGAAACACACCACCGCAAGTCGGCCACCAGAAGGAGGAAATGCAACTTCTGGTAACTGGATGAAGTTTCATCTTGGAAAATGGATATCAGCGTTTTGCACACCTGATCTGACTGGTTTCTATTCTGTTTCTAGGAACTGTGTCGGGTCTTTAGTGCGACCAATTACACGGGCCGAAGCTGAGGAAAAAGCATCATGGGTTGAACTTTGACCAAAACAGCCCTCATGCTTGTTTCCAGTCTTACCGCAGATGGCAAAAACGCACCTGGGCCCCAGGGTGAGAAGTTAAGCTCCTCACAGGGGAACCCGGGGTGGTTTAAAGCGTCTAGTATTTTTCATGTGAATTAACGCCCGACTTTCACACCGGCACCGTTTCAGAGCTCCAGTCAAGTGAGGAGCAGAGAGCTGGACTTTGTGTGAATGCAATTAAAGTCAAGGAAGTTAAGAGCTGTTACCCTCTCCCCTCTGAGAACAAAACAACAATAACTGGTGAACTGGCAGAGGGAGCGAAATTCCCAAAGAGACACTATAGAAACACACACACACACTCAGAGTCCGATAAAACTGTTATTGTTCTTTGCTTTATTGTTACCTTGACATTTATCTCTTCACTTTGTTCCCTTTACTTTTATAGCTTATTTTTCTTTTACCATTGTGAATGTTGATGTTGCTGCTGTTTTCCGCATGTACTATGTGGCTCATGGTACATTACAGTCACATTTACCGCCGCCATGCAAATAAAGTCTCATCGCGTGGAACTGGACTGAGAGACAGGGAGAAATCAAGCAATAAGAGAGGGAAGCAAAGAGAGTGAAGGGCAAGCGAAGCAGGGAAGAGTGAGGAGTAAGAAGACGGGGATGTGAGGGTATGGCGACAGAGAGAGAGAGAGGGGGGGGGCGGAGAAGATGAAGCGTAGAGGGAGAGGAAAGAGGACGCCAAAGTAGTGTTGTGAATCAGTCCGGCCCTGGGAGGGAGGGAAAGATCACCACTTCACCGAGAGGGAGGAGAGAAGTAAAGGAGGGAAGAGGAGAGTAAATGAGAAGAGGAGGAAAGTGGGGCATTTGCCTGCACTTTGTCTATTAATTAGGCAGCAGAAGCTGCTGCAGAAGTCAATATAGCTAAATCTGTTTATGATAATGACAGAAAACCTAACTCGTATTTTGCAATATAGCACACTGATACATCTGTCATACTTGTGTATGTACTATGTGCACTGTAATATGCAATGAGTTCCTATGTCTTTGCTGGTGGTTTATTTCAACTAGCCCGGCTGTACTGACTAGCTCGAGCTGGAAACCCTTTTGATTACATTTATTTGGGTCTGAATGTTATGGTCACAAATGCTCTTCGGGGCTGGACAGAATCTTGTTATAGTCCTCAAGATGTCAGTCCTGGTTCATTTGGTGACATCCGCGGTTACTGGTGGTAACAGCGAGTTACTCCCTGCAATATTTGAGACTGACGAGCTGTCAAAAACTAGTCTTGTTTTGTAGACGCAATTCTGATTAATGATCGTGATCTGCGCTAAAATGCACTGGGTTTCCTGTGACTGCATCACAACGAAAGCCATACCGTGTAGCGACAGTGGAATGCTTTTGATGTTGAGCAGCGCCAGTGGGGATTGTGTGGTTTGCGTTTGCGGCGACATAATACTGATTCAAATGTGGGAGAGTGAACAGTAAACATTGAGGCTGATACCAGTGAAATCAAATTACAAACAGCAACACTGGATTAGGAAGGCAGTTTGAACATAGCAAGGCAATGGCGGACTCCACCACTAACAATGAAAACTACAATATAAAGAGGTAATTACAGAATGTAAATGCATTGAATGGCTATTGCGGAACACAGACTATATTCCAAAATGGGGTCTACTTTCATGGAAATCTTTATAAGGTTTATAAGTTTAATACTAAAGAAACCTGTTTGCAGAAGCTAGTGGTCACGGCTCCCTTGCAGTAAGGTGGAAATACCCATCCCTTCTTCAACCTGAGCTATGACTGCTATAGTGGGAGCAACATTTTCTCTCAACGAGGAAAATACGATGTAAAGAGAGGATCCCAACTAGGCCTGCACGATAAATCGTTATAAAATCTCGATCTCGAGTCACCCTGTTCACGATTTTAATTTTAAATGACTTCGATTTAAAAATAAATAAATAAAAAAAAAATTTGGCCTTTATTTTGAATGGACGGCTCTCACAAAGTTCAGGGCCTCAGCCAATGACAAGGCACCTTTTAGTCACGAGCGAGCGTTCGGAAATAAACAAAATGGATATTAGTGGTGTAACGGATCACAAAACTCACGGTTCGGCTCACATTATGGGTCACGAGTCACGGATCGGATCATTTTGAGGATCAGAAGGGTCTACACACCGTTACAGTTTTGTCCCCCCGCCCTTCTTCCGTCATCATTATGTTTTATGGGGAAGCCGAAATGCTCCCGTACGTGCGGTTGAAATGATACGACTTATTAACACGCCCTGTTCACGTGAACACATGACTGCTGTGTGTAGTTTCACTGAAACTCAGCATCCAGTTTAAAACAACACAATTACTTAAAAAGCAACATCAGCAGAAAAACTCTTTCAGTCTCCGATCGCTAAACAATTTCGATTAAATCGCCAGTTAAAAAAAAAAAAAGCGCAATTAATCCTCGGGTCGTGATCGACTGCGATCCGTTACACCCCTCATGGATATTGATGAAAACTTGCAGGCTTGTGGCGATGTGCAATTTTCTATGTGCCAAAACAGATATTTTTGGTCCTGCCAGTTTGTTTTTGTCCTGGTTCACGTGTGTAATGAACATCACGCTTCATGAGAAATAAAAATCCTTGCAGAGAATCGGGATATCAATTCTAAGCTAAAAAAAAAAAAATCGTGATTCATATTTTTCCCAGAATCGTGCAGGCCTAGTCCCAACAGACACGCAGCCTCCACGCTCTGGTTTCACACTGTACTGCGCAGACTCAAAGACTGTTGGGATGTAAACAGCACCTTTTTCCGTTGAGTGGAGAAAAATGATCTCCTCGTATTCCGTTAATCTCACTCCTTTATGATTGGGCTACTTGTCTTCAGGATGCTTTATTTTACTCTCCCCCCCCCCCCCTTTCACTCTGCCTGGTTGACTTTGTCAATCGCTGGCATTAATGACTTAATCTCAGTTGTCGGTTACTCCTGGTGTCCGGTATACTTTCTATGAGTCTTTTCTGTAGATAAAATCAGAATGAAAGACATAAATGCAGGCACACACTCCAATATGTTTCAACATTGTCTATTTTCGATGTGGTGCAGTTCATTTGTCAAATCACACCAAACCCCAAAGGCAAAACCGACCGTGAGGGGGAATTCATTTTATTGGATGCAACAGGGGTCCTGACAAACAAATCACAGGCGATCATCTCCAACAGCTTTTGACATTTAAAAAGAGCATAGATTTTTGCCATTTTGCATTTACTGTGAAGCCGAATCAAATAATCAAGCAATGTTTGGCCAAAGGTTTGGCCTTATTTACAGGCAAAATAGAAAATGGCTCCATCAAACGTGATGTGAGGTTTCAAAATATGGTGCCTCACCTCCCAGCCCCCCTCTTCTTAATTAGTTTCAGAGTAACAAGTAACAGTGCACAAAACGTTGGCCCAATATTTATGATGTGTGCTTTTATTTGTTGCTGCATAACAACATTAAATTAAAGGTTTTAGACTCACATTTCCGTGGAATCCAACATGTGATATACAGGGTTTGAGCCAGCGCGCACCACTGCGACAATGTCCCCCTTAAAACACAAAACTACAGCATCACTACAACCTCCCTGCGCCCAATTGCAAGCCGTACCAGCATTTCTTTATTCGTGAGTTAGCCAAACTACAAAATGAAGCTGTCGGCCGTTACCCAGCAAGTGTGCATGCATACCAGTGAGTTTTCACTTGGGCAAAGATGGTTTGCTACCAAGATAAATGCTACTCTGTATTGCTTTGATATTTAAAATGTTAGCAAGGATTGCATATTTTTGGCTGACCAAAAATACCAACAGACTGATGACACTGATGAGTCAATAAACAACCTAGCGTTAGCTGACTGCGCACGTAATTTGTCAAACATGTTATTGGATAGCAGTAAAAAATGATACTCGGCATCATTCAGTTATACTGTGAAATTATAACGTTAGCTAATTTTAGCTATTGGGTGCCATGGCAAAGTTCCGACGGCTCATTATTCTGAAACCTCAATGGGCTGAAAAATGTCCCATTTGTTATTCTGAAAACAAACAGTATTATTCGCGTCATTCACATTAAGTTGGCGTGAAATTCGCTCCATTCGCGCCTACATTTCTACACACCAGAAGCGAATTCGCGCCAGATTGTCCGACCTCCTCACTCACTTTCGTCCAAAGGTTTCCTGTTTCTATAACGATACGAGGACGTATCGTACAGCTCCGAGTTTCCACACACAGCCGCAATTATTTTATCCTCTCTCTTTGGTTTTCATGGCGGGCCGCCACCTACTGTACCGGGGCGTGCAACGCTCACGCTGCCTCGCTCCTAAACACGTCACTACTCGAGCAAGCTCCTGATTGGTTAACGCGGCCCGAATATCAATAGCAAACGCTCAATTCGCGTCATTCGCGCACACGCTCAATTCGCACCGCAGAATGTCAATTCGCGTCTTTGCATTGACTTAACACGTCAATCACTCGCGCCAATCGCTTTATTTGCGTCCTGTGTGAACACACCTTAATGGGGGCACTATTATGGTGGGCTTATAACTTTAACATGTTTGCGCCAATTAATCGTCTTGTGTTACCGATAATATATTGCTGTATTTCGCTGTTTCTCTCTCACACACAGATACACGCACACAAATATCAGCATGTGTCTCTTTTTCCACCACCCTCCCCCCTCTCTCTGTTTCTCTCTCTCTCACTCTCTCTCTCTCTCTCTCTGGCTCATTATCCCTCGCTCTCTCTCCCTCTGCTTTGCTTCGGATAGAAATCGTGTGTCTTTCCTGTCAATACGGTATCTACCCACGCTCACCGCTATATATAGGACCTGCCGTCTTCCCACAATCCCCCTCTCCACCTCCTCCACCTTTTCTATTCAGCTTCCCATCAAACACACTCATTCCACTTCAAAACAAAAGTGGAGCGCGAGGTGGGAAGAGATGAAGGGAGAGGTAGGAAGAAAAGAATGGAAGGACCAGGGGAAGAGCGAGGTGGAAAACAGAGAGAGGAGAAGGCCCTCACTCGGAGTGAGAGCAAGTAAACGAGATGTTTGGGGAAAGGTTAAGAGAGGAGGGGAAACGAAGAGTGATAAAACAAAAAAAGGTCGCCATCCTTTCCATCTATTTTATGTCTTTCCAGCATTTAGCTCTTACGTGATCATTCCGCGGTCACCTCAGACCTTCCTGCTTTTGGCTGCCTGCAATGCTGCTGATCTGGGAGCTGAAAAGTCTTCTGCTCTTACATTTACTGGAACCGTATCTGCATGAGAGTGCCAACTGAATCACTACAGAGAAAGGACAGGGGGGAGTTAGAGGGATGGAACACAGAAAAGTGTTTCAGGGTAGAATGTAATTAAGGACTTAGGTTCAAGCCCCCGCCCTCCCCGGTATTGGCAAGCATTCCTCCTGCTGAAGTGTCCTTGAGCAAGATATTGAATCTCTTCTCGACTCCAGGATGCTGTTCTAGCTGACCTTGAACTCCCTGTAGAGGGAGGCGAGAGGAAAGGGGATTTTCCTTTTCTTTTTTTTTGTTACACATATCAATAAAATATGATATAATTTAACACAAGAAATCAAAAACGTCCGCTGCTTTTAATTACTGTTTTCCCAGAGAAGTAATCGTGAATGAGGTGTGCCTGTGACTATTTAGACTAACCAATCGTGCCTCAAAGGCCTAATTAGCCAAAACCTGTCAGTGAAAAAACATGTGGGTGGACCATGGGTGTGTTCAAACAGAACTTTTTGCTGTCTAATTTACGTTTGGACGGCGTTGTGATAACTGCAATTATAGGAAAAGGATAAGAAATAGAAAATGTATTAAATTGTTTGATTTGACTGGCATCTATATGCCCTTAGTTAAAACAGATACTAACATTAATAATGAAATTTAATATAGCTACTTTTCTCAAGACCTAGAGTCTGCTATTGACTACAGTTCTATTGCTTACAAGTGCATTGATGTTGATAGGTTTTCAATGGAGTGATTCCGCGACCAAATAAATTTGAGTGGTAAAATCGTGTTTGATGTTATATGATTACAATTATGGCTATTCATGCATGTTGAAAATGTATCTGACACTCAAGCAAATTACATCCCAAATCTGTAAATACACTGCAGACACACAGCCGCTGAAAGCAAGACGAGGTCATTTAATACAGAGCAATATGAACTTTTTTCTGGGTGAATAAATGCTAAAAAGGGAAGCTAAAGCCCAACAAAAATGCTGAGCTTTCAAGTTTCATCAGGTGTCATAACTCCATCAAGCGCATCATATTTAATAAGGAAAGCAGTTTAACGCACAGAGGGCAACCATTTACCGCATACCGCTAGAAACTGAGTACAATTAGCTGATAATTATCCTGATCAGCCACCGTCGGTAATCAATACAAACACACATTTTTTAGACTGTAAACGATTAATCAAACCAATAACTAACCGCAGTCAATGTGAGACAACCATATCATACTTAGCAGTTACCTAGTGTTTGTGTAGTGGTGACAAACCGTTAAAAAATATAGGCTAAATACAGCACACTCCATGGGAAATATTAGGCCAAACTCCCTTTAACAAATATGACATATTAACATTTCCTGACATGTTCGCAGAAACACGTAACTCTAGAAACACAAGATAAAAGGCGTTATTTGTCGACAGTCTTCTTGTCAGTTTGGCATCAATATAATCCATAAAGATAAACTGTATTTCCGTACTTGCATATTTTCTTTACTTTCTTTACTATTTCAGTGGGAGAAGACCGTGGGAATGAGAGGCGAACGTTTCAAAAATGAAGATTTCTCAACTAAAATATGTGCTAGTTGGTGGATCAGATACATGCCGAATTCAAAATCGACTCATAACACTGTTAATTCACCGTCTATCGTGTGTGTGTGTGTGTGCGCGTGTGTGTTTGTGTGTGAGATGGCATTTGAGGAGTTTTTTCGGCCATATCATGTTCATGTAACTTTGAACTCAAACGGACATTTACACACGTTTTCCTAGGACAGCATGAGAGGATGTTTGTGCCACTGCTGTGAAGAATTGACAGGCATGTTAGCCAATAAGACATGGGTATTTCCTGTAAACCCTCTGTGATTTGTCTTGCCTCCGGCTCCGTTGCGTTCAATGAATATACAAAATTACAACACTGCCGTCTTCTTTAGTGGCAAGCACAGACTGTATATAAATGGTGACAAGCCACTCAAAGTGGAGAATTATTCTGGGCTAAAAAAAAAAAAAAAGTCTACCGGGCAATGCACCAGCCTTTAGGGGCTGAGCAAACGGGCATGCTAATTGCTGACAGCTTTCAAAATAGCTAGCTTGGAGAGGGTATTTTCCGTCTTCAGTCATGATTTATTGAACGAATTGATGTAATCCAGTGATAGTTGTCTGTGTATCCATGGGTACATGGCAAATAGAAACTGCTATTAGCTAATTCGGCATACTTTTCATGGTGCCAATTTGACAAAATGTAAACAAATAAGGGCTGGCAAAAGAAAGAAACAGGGCTCAAGTTGCAACCCACAGCTAACTTACCGACCCCATGGCAACATTATACTTCCTGTTGACAAGGAGAGGGGTTGGGGGAGCTGTGCAGGTAGGTACAGAGGCCCATTGGATGCAGTTTGGCACACTCTCTTGGTCAACCCCTCAGTCAGCCAGCTGTGGATCGGGTGTGGTGATCGCTTCATTTGTTACTGTTGATTCAGACCCAAGATTGGCTCGTGTATGTGCACATAATAAACAATTCAACCAAGAAATACTGAAAGGAAGAATTATACATGTGCATTAGAGCTGAAGAAATCCGAATGGACATGTGAAAGCATTTCAAGAGGAGACTAAACATAACAATGACAGCCATATGCTTGACTGGATAACAGGGCCTGAATGTCAAGATGGAAAAAAAACACAACAAAATGCATAACTGTTAAAATTCACTGGTGTAGTGTTTGAGTGGCATGTGCTTCCGTGATATCTCAAGTTCTTCGTGTGCCGGAGCAGTGTCCCAAAGCTGTCATGGGACGCTGAGCTTCTGTCCAGTCTGAGTTTCTGAAATACAGCAAGAGAAAATGTTCTGAGTGTGATTTCTATAAATAATATGAGAGCTTAAAGTGACCCTGGAAGTACAGTATGTGAAAGTACAGTATGGCAACCCCTCTCAGTAATAAACACACCAGGAGCGCGTGTGTGTTTGTGCGTGAATGCATGTGTTGTGCTCGTGTTTCCGTGTACACGCACTCGAGCGGGACTCGGCGCATGTTCATGGGCGGTGTGTTATGTTCCACATATCCAAACGTTGCTGCATCAACTGTAGGTAATGAGTGCTCTTTCATATTCTGTAATCTAACTGCTCATGCACCAGATGTTGTTGTTGAATGAGGAGAGCAGGGAAGTGTCAGATTGTTAAGGCGGGAAGCACAAGCCCTCCTTAATAAGGTACTGAAAATGCGGCCTCTTATAGTTTCAGCCAGACAGAAACTGCCAGTATATAAAGAAGCTGCAAGTGTTTATATTCACTGGGTTACATAATGCTAACGCGCTGAAGATGTTCTTTAGGGTCAAGAACACTCACACTAATCCATAGAGTGTTTCGGTTTGGGCGCTGTGAGTTCCAAACTGAGGTCTGGAGTGTAGCAACATCACAAGGTTGCAGTGAGGTTGCCTCTCTGAGTCACTGACAAAGATGGATCAGAGGGGAAAAGGGAATAAAATGTGTTATACATTTGTTTTAAAAATGTCACATGTGCTATGTACATTGGTACACGAGTTAATCCCAATCATGTGACACCTTTAGCATACAATGCAGTACACCTGCGGCGATAACTTTCAGTTTTAGGGACTTGAATATTCATCGTATGGTAATGCATTTACCCAATTTAAAAAGCAACTATATCTACACTAGTAATAGTAGTAACGTCAACCAAGCGTCTGAAAGCCCTGAGGGCTTTATGGAGGAATTGCACAGGGTCCTTGAAAGTGTCGTATAATTTGATGTCTTAATAATTTATACGGAATGCGCTGTTGGTCTGGTCTTAATGCCATTAAGATTCACATGGTCACCTGTCTACTTCATATAATAATAATAATAAACTTTATTCTTAGTAATGTTAAAAAGTGCTTTACAAAGGAATGGAATATTAACTGTTCAAGGTGGGTAAAATGAGAATATTGTCAAAGAACACAAGCAAAGAGGAAATAAAAATAACAAAATAAATAAGATCAAATAAAAGCAAATCAAAAGAGTAAAAAAAATTAAAAAATATCTAACTTTTTCATATCTCTACATGCATGAGATGGTGATTTACATTTAGCATCTATCTCCAAATACTGTAATTATTATGGTATTCGCAAAGCTCGGGCTGTATACAATGGAACGGCTTCAATAGTATAGTGTGCCATGAAAGGAAGGTACTGGTCCCCATTCTGGGCCTTACGACACCCAGGGACACTCATTGTAAAAGGGTTGCGGGCCTTTAAAATTCAGTGTGAATAGGAGGTGATGTTTCTTTTCTTTTGACTTAAGAAAGGACTGCATGGACAACATGAGCAGGGAAACAGGTATAGATTGGACCGTCACTGGACAGAAAGCAACAACTTGACAATAGTGGGCACTGTTAAATGCTGAGCAGAAACACAACACCGATGGACACATAACACCAAAGACGTCACCAAAATGCAAGCACGCAAGTGGAGGATCAGCACTTTAAATGTGATCCCAGCCTCAGAGAGCATTAAGAGTTTGTGTCCAGTATCTCTTTGCAGCTACTTGTTGGGAGTGAAAAAGAAGCGGGGCTGTGTTTACCAGCAGCACTGGAAAATTTGCATGTCAGCTGTCAAGAGTCCCGTGTGATAAACATTGTGTACTGGGTATTTTCACACAAGTGCTTCTAAGTGCCATAAAACACTAAGAGTTGATGCATGGGGTGTTTTTAGATAATGTGCTCGTGAGTGCAGTGATGTTCCTCGAGTGTCTCCTGAAGTGTCATTTATGCCTTTAATGTACTGTACCAGGCAGTGAACGTGGAAACGTGAAAATGTCGTACGTCTAAAATGAGCGCTCCTGAACGTTTGTTTTCAAGCCTTGAGTTGCGTTCCCTGGGCTCGGTCGACAAACATGTATGGACAATATGTGCGTGCAGACATAAATAAATCATTCCCCTGTGTGCATGTGACCCTGTTCAATATTGAATGTGTCAGGAACTATGAAAGACGTATGCAGCAGCCCTGGCTGGCATGTCAAAAAAAAAAAAAAGACGGACAGAAAGCAGAGAGTCAAAATGGTGCACCCTACTCACCCACATACATGCCCTGGAACGCTCCGAGTGGGGCTTATTAAATATTGAGAGGGAACCCTCTGAGACAGTTTGTCCATTTGATACTCAAGAGGCAGTAGAGCCACTTGAAAGGATTTCTCTTTCTTTCTCATATTTTCCTTATATACCATCTAGCTGCGTTTTACACCGCATCCCTAATGATACAACTCCGTATTCAGTGGAGCTAAAGTGATTCGAAATCAGTTTGTGTCTTCGCACGCCCCCTTTTTAAGTCAAAGTCGCGCTGCAAGCACTTGTAGCGAACTCCTGATGTCCTGGGATTCTGAGCTGAGCATGGTTCCATTTGTTTAGCGCACATACTAAAGTGATTATCACGCTTGTTTCCACACTTAATACAATGGACACACCTCTCATGATGCCCCATTGTGAGATAGAGATTGGCCAATCAGTCATTTAGTTCTTTATAACTTTATTTAAGCCTAGACTACTTTTTCATAGTACACAATGATGGCCGTGAAATGCATCTCCTGTAATGAACAGCGATGAACTGCATCACATTGTTTAAAGTAGCACAGAATATTTCCATAGTCAAGCATAAACACGACGGTCACAGGCGACTGCAAAATGCTTTTGCTGTCCTCAAAAAAAGATCCACGGTTATATTATTTGCAAATGACAAAAGACCAAGCACAGAGCCTTGTGGCACCACACCGGCCATTACAAGAGGGGAAGATCTGGGTCCATGAGAACAGATTGCCCTTTGTTCTACAGTATCAGACGATTGGCATGGCAACAGTTCTGATCATATAAACCAAAACAGTTCAATTTGATTACTAAAATGCAATGGTCTACAGTCAACTAATTGTCAACAGTATTATTAAAATTGTTTCTTTTTCACCTTCTCAGATCTTTCAGGCTAACAACCACCTTTGTTGTGCCAACATTTGATGCTGTAGAACATTTTGTAGGTGACAAAAGCAATAAATTGCTGTCTAGAATCTGTTCTCTTCTTTTGAAACCCCCGAAATCCAAACTTTAAATAAATGTGCAAAGACAGAAGGAACGTTTTAATGTGGGAAATTGGGACATTCAGCGAGGGATCAGTATCAGATTTAGATGAATGCAAACTATTCCATCAGTCTGCAGTGCAGTGCATATTACTGTAATTTTGGATAAAATTCAATCGGCGTACCGTGATTTGGACTCCGAATATGCTCCGTAATTTGGTAGCGTGCAAACGTCAATCAAAGTCAAACAATTGTCTGACCTGCTGAGCACCCTGTACCAGTTGTTCTCAGTCCTGGACCTGGAGGAAATACTGTCGGTTTTCTGTCCTACCCGTCAATTACACTCACCTTGTGTCTCAGGTATAAATGAGTCTCTATTGGTCTTACTTGCCAGCCAGTTTTGTTCTTGGTGTTCTTTTGACAATTTCAAAATATTAAAAAAATATTCTACCACTAGGTCTTGATGAAAGTAAATTTAGAATAATTAGGAACAAAAATTTGAGGAATAACAACGGCAGATGGGCTTTGATATGGCCAATTTGTCGGGACTATTTGAAACATGGTGCGAAAACAGACGTTGCATAGTGCTCTCTGCGGTCAGGTAGAGACAGACTTTGACTTTTGATGTTTTTTAATGAAACAGTTCACTACAGAATAGCGGACACAGTAGATAAAATCACCCCTGCAACTCGCCGGCTGCTGTAACTGCACTAATAACTGCAGAGGCCTCACAGGTACAACTGACATTTAAGCGCAGACGAGATTCTCCGGCTCCCATTATAGTACATTTCTGTGTTATTTTAACGTTCCCAAATGAGACGGTGTTGTTTCTGAGAGATACAGTTCATGTGCTCCACCCTGGGGTGGGCGGATGACCCAGATAACCTTGTGGCTGCAGGTCACACCATTTGTGGTTAATGTAGATGATATGTATGTGGGATTCATTCGAGCATAGATCCATATTTAGCTATAATCTCATAGCCCTTTGGCCAAAGACACTTATCTGGGTCACAGGGTGGGAAGACGGCGGAAAAAAAGAAAGAATGAAAGGAAGAAAGACGGAATTGCAATTAGCTCATAGATCAGTTTCACATTAGCACGCCTGTTCTAAGTGCATATTGCCTGTCCTTAAATATAAAACCTGCTGACGATCGTGTTTTTGCAGACCTCCCGTGGTTGATGATTTTGCCTCAGTGATGTGGTAGTGTGCTTTGGGGTGTGACAGTACACACACTCTGCTGTGTGTAGTTACAGGTGCTACAAAGCACCCTTACCACACCCAGCGGTGCAACACATTTGAAACCTTTGAACAAAGAGGGGAGCGACGCTGTTGTATTACAGTCTTTAAAGCTTCGTTCCGTTGTGTGTTATTCTTTTTTGGGGGGGCCGAGCTGTAAACACAACTTGGACATACTGTATTATCTCCCTATAAATTGTAAATTATAAATTGGCGGAAGAGTTTCAGCATTCATTTGAAGTTGTGTCTCTGACTACCTGTGGAATGTACATACGCGGTAAGTCCCCTTTGAGCATTGTGTTGGTCTCCACCAACCCCTGCGAAAAGCATCTTCCTCTTGCACTGCTAAATGCTCCCCTGGCTAATTGCTAGCTTCGCTGGTGCTCGGCGGGTAGCGCAGCTGCTCGTTGTTGGTTGTTGAGGACAGAGCTTGTGGGCCGGTGGAAAGCGAGAGGATAAGCTGAACTGCAGAGTTGAGAGACAATTCATTGGGGGGGGCTTGTCAAGGGACTCTTTTCTGATTACGTTTCCTCATATCCATCCATAGTATATACAAAAACAGTGAGTAGTGCAGTTTTATGAGAAGTTCAATCACCTTTGCTAACACAGTGTAACAGTAGCAAAAGAAGAGAAGAGGCAAAAAGACAGTGAACTCAGCAATATTTAAACTTTGCTAACATTAGCTATTGGTCAAGTAAGGCTGTAGTAGCAACACCCCTGACTGTATTTAATTGGGGCCGGATACGTTCTTATTTTTTTGTGAGCTCGTGAGTTCAACTTTTCATCCAGAACATTATTATTCTGCTGTCTCACCTTCCATAAGTTACTTACTCTCACTTTTAAGCAACATTTGCTCGCCATCTGGGTCTAATAGAGATGTGGTCTTTTATTTTAAGGAACAAAACATGTCACAAAGCATTTTTTTTTAAATGGACGGGAAAAGTTATCTTTCTTCTTTTTGTTTTTTTTTGTTGTTGTTTTTTTTTGTCTGCCGGACCTTGCTAGGGGCAAGTACAACGTCCAACCTGACACGTCAACACTGAACCCTGCAACGACGATGAAGCAGTCACCTTGTTTACTAGCATTTATCCCCCAGCTAAAAGACTTATAGTCGTACTGACTGTGCCTTGCTGCTCTCATTATTAGCTGCAACAACTGTGACACCCATCTAAATGACCTGAAATCCCACATGAGCTTAAAAGAATGGATCCATTTTACTTCTTTTTTTTTTTTTTTTTTGTGTGTGTTTTTTTTACACCATGTTCAAACTGATGATAATATTAAGGCACAGAGACATTGTTCAGTTCATTAATATGTGTCCTGCAGCTAAAATCATTCTACAAGTCCCAGTATGCTGTTGGTGGTGTGTCGCTACTCATATTTAAAAGCGTGGCACAGCTGCTCCCAAACAGAAGCCTGATGCAGGGCATGCAGAAAGGGAGTAAATGTGACACTAGAAATAAGGTTGGTGTGTCACGTCTCGCGTTGACTGTGTATCCATGTCACATGAGTGTGTGTGGAGTTGCATATAATGACGTTAACATGTTAGAATTCTTCCCAAGCTTAAAAAATACTCATTTGATGTTTACATTTACAGCAGAAATAGGTTAATTATGCTTGGGTATGGTTTTTGTAAATAAGCTACACACAGCTTGCTTCCTTTTTGAAAGTGATCACCAGCATGTATGCACATGCACCCACAGATGCACATGCTATGTTAGTGTGACAATGCATGAAGCATGTTTCAGTGATTTTCATCGTTTCCTTTCCGTCTACGCCCCGTTGGATGGACCAGTTCTTTGGTTAAATCCAAATAATCTGATTTAATTACCGGTAAATTAAAGTAATGAGATCCCATTTACTTTTTTTTTTTTTGGGGGGGGCGGGGGGTTGTGTATAATAATGCAATCAAAATGTGGTAATCTGTAATATAGAACAGATTAACGAAATCATGGAAAAACAACCATATATAGAGCCTCAGTGGATGGGAGAGCTAGATGAATAGTGATAGTAGAGTGGGGTTGAGCAGGGATAACATTTCTATGTATGGATGTGTGTGTGTGTGTGTGTGTGGATATCTAGTCTGACTGGGCTAATATGTTTATTTAACATGGACAAGGTAATTGTTAGATCCTTTAGAAACTTAATGAGATTAAATGAGCAGAAGCATATTGACCAAGATTATTTCTCCTCCTCATCATCTCTTTGCCTGTTTTCTCCATTTAATGGTACCTCTCTGTCTGTTCCCATGTAACCCCTGTAATACTTTGTTCCTTATTCCCCTGTCTTTTCTCGTGATCGTGAACCCGAGGTCTCATCTCTTCTCTCCCTCCTGCTGTCCAGTTGTGTTTAAGAGAAGCAGCTTGCTTTCTTGAAAACTAGCGGCTGTTTCTTTAATGCAAACGCTGAACTGATGTTGACCCCCCCTCCCCTGTGATTTTTAGTCATGTGTTTTTGAGTGTGTGTGTGTGTGTGTAAATACTTGCCTACTTCAATTGCTGGGGAGAATCGCTCCTTGGAGACAGAGACAGTAATCTCACGTCTCATTCTCACACACACACACACACACACACACACAGGCAGGACTATTCTCTCTGTTCACAGTGTAATGAGGCAGAAATCAGAGTCAAGCTGTGAATTTATGAAACAAGATGTAGATGAACGGAGGCCTTGCCAAGACTCGAAGGCCATCAAGCTGTTATGTTTATTGCCGTCTCAACCCACTCACATATACACGGCTGTATTGTCTGTGAAATGGCTGTTAGCCTTTAAAGGCGCAATCTGGGGCGCATTTGGCTTGAAGTATTTCCCACTCGTATATCTGAGGAGTTTGGTTCACACGCAGAAAAGGAGCTTTTCGGAAACTTTTCAAGTCCTTTGTACCTAAAACTGTCAGTGGTTATAGACACTGCAGGCGTCAGGGAAGCTTCCACAGTCACAGGGCGCACTTTAACAGTGATGCAGTTGTGCACAGTAAGGTGGAAAAATTACAAGTTGTATAGGCAGTGATCATCATAAGGCATCACAAGCAGTAATCAGCAAACATTTTACATTCCAACTTTACTTAAACTTACAACTACATTTTCAAAGGCATGGATTTATGCATGATTTTTACTGGAATTACCCCATTCTCATATATTTTGGCTCGGTATACCTGTACAGCATGAATTGCATCACATCAGTCTATAAATGTAGTTCAAATTAGATTTCCCTCCCCCTACAATGTAAAAAGCATAGCCAGTCTTCGTAAATATGGCACAGTTACTTCAGTCTTCAATACAGCTGATCAAAATGTAAAGAATATTGGTAGTGGGAGTGATGAACGTGAGAGCTTTCTTTGGAAAAGAAAATGTTTTTCGACCAATTTTGGGGTATTATTAAAGCACAATTTCATAAGATGTATTTATTTTTTTTTGTCTGGGTATTTATTGGTATTGATTTTTTGAAGAAGATGTTTGAAAAAGAGTATAATTGAAAAATGCCATTTGCAGGCAAAACAATGTGTAGTGTCACTGTTTGGCAGACTCTCTTTTGTGGTTTTCTCACAGTTTTCTATATTTTTTTGTACTTGTTGAAGAACATTACGTTTCAGCGCCAGAGAGCCCCCTTCACGTTAAGCTGCTCCTGCAGAAATAAACGCAACTTTTTGTTTCTGTTCGAAAGAAAAAAGAAAAAAAAATCCAAGCCGGAATCATTTTACACTGGGATGTCTTGGTGCCTAGTTGTTATCATACCTAGCAATGCATTATAGCCCCCCAAAAATAAACAAAAATAAAATTCACTTTAAACCAATCTAAGGCTTATATGGCGAGACTCATAGGTATCACCTATGAAAATGACAGGCTGCAGATTCAGCTCTCTTCTCACCATGGCTGTGTATGTGTGCAAAATGACTGCTGGCTGTCATAGTGAGTCATAGAAGCGATGACGATCAGTTTTCTGCATCCAGCTTGACTCATAACATGAGCTGTCACACACAAACACATAGCCAAAAGAGGATTGGACCAGGCTAACCACAGAAATCGGTGAAATATGTTACGCAAGTATTTTATTAGTTGCAGTGTTCTGTTGCTATCAGAAAAAGTACATTTTAAGTGTGCTTTGCCCTATCTATAGTTTAAAAGGAAATATTATAACCTATGACAAATGAGTTTTCCTTGTCCACTTCTTGTGCAAAGAGATCTTTCTGTATTAGATGTACGAATTGCCTCAGGAAATACTGTTGTTTAAGTTTTGTAAATGAGGATTCCTAAACTGCACATACCATTTTAAGTAGGAAAGGTTTTGAAAATGCATCACTTTGAGTGGTGTTCTTTAGCACAAAGGATTCCTCAACCAGGCGCGGTCAATGGTGACTTGCAACGCACTTTGCTTGCTGGAAATATAGTCATTTGTGCAAGGCGTCGACTAAAATGTCTTTCCCTCTCTCTGTGCCTCCAGACTCTGGAGAAAGTGTTTCATGACCCCTCTACCAGACCGCACACGCCGGATCAATACTGAGAGCGTGCGTGTGATCAATAACCAATCTGATTATAATTAATGTGGAATCGAGTGCGGTGGAAGCAGTATACACACACACACACACACATGCACACACTGGGAATATGCAGGACAGTGGTCACAGATGATTTGGGAAGGAAGAGGGAGGGGATGTGAGCCATCCATCCCTCCTCCCCTGCTGGCTGTGGGTTGCTTTCACACAGCTATTTTCCTTTTTCTTGCATTTCTTTTCCTCTGGCTAAGGGCAAAAAGATACCCATACGCATTCGTCCATGTCCCTCTCTACATGTGCCTTGTTCATACTCTCTCCCTTGTTCTTCGATGCTAGAAGATAGCGAAAAAGGCTTGAGGGAGACAAAAAGAGAAAGAGGAAGCATCTTAGTAGAGAACAAAAGAGTCAGACAGACTAAAATAGATATGAGGCCACTCAATTCTTGAATTCTACTTTGTCTTGAACTGTTAAAGGCTAATTCCACTTTCATACAACTTGGGTCTTATTTTCATAATTTTGGATGGTCATAGTAGCACCATACTCACTAAGTTAGTTGTAGATTTAACTGATAGATGTCAACAGTTATTCTCTGAATGCCTTGAGGAATTGGGTATTACAGCACCTGGGCCAATAAAAACATTAGTTTTTTTGTTGTTTGCTTTTTTGATGATTTGGGAAAAAAACAAAACTTTATTGCCGTTTTTAAGACAGTTCTGAGTTGTGTCTGTCTTCATACGGATGTTCAAATTTGATGAGATACAGCTGCATAACAACAAATGATGTGGCACCATGTATGCACAGAAAAGAGAAGTGGAACAAGAACTGATCCTTGTGGGCCGCCACATTTAAAAGGGGCTGATGACACATGATCATTTATGGAGACACAGGTTTGTGTGTTGGACATACATGATTGTGGGTTAGGGTTCAACAATATTTTTTCAAATTCAAATCCACTTATCAAATCGGAATCCTTTCAAATTCCTTACCCGATCATATTAGGTTTACCTTTCAACATTTGCAAGTAACTACGGGCTAAATTGATTACAACGCAAAGAAGGCAGACACATTACAGTGTGGCAGCCTAATTAATGTTCACAACCTGTGCCCACAGCCTGAAAATGACATGAGCAGCATAGCATATCAAATGTGCTACTTTTTCATAGCGATGTCGCTGTGGTCCCAGACATCAGCACTACGTAAGCGAGGTCACTGTTATTATAACATAACAATATTTGACAACACTACAAAAAGAAGACCCAAGTTGTAATAAACCTGAATTTTCCTTTAAGCCAGGTTATATAAAAAGTAGTGTGATATGTTATTCTTCCCAGCTTGTGATAAGGTTGTAACTTTACTTTTCAAATGGCTGTGATATTAAGTAATTTATGATTTATGTAGGGTTGAGAGGCCAGGTATGAATAGCAGGGAGAATCTGAATCCAGCTGTATGAGACGCATGGTGTTTGAGGGGTTCATGATGGGTTTGAATGGTTGATGTGCTTCATACCTCTGGGAGAAGAGACTCAATTTTCATCTTGAGTGATTAAAGAATCATAGGACTGCCCAATAAAGCATGGAGGGAATGAGAGCGAAAGAATGGAAAAAGAGCGAGTGCATGAGTGGGAGAGGTCATGATTGAATCCTCAGGGAAGCATGAACTCTGACTTCGATGATAAATGTTACAGTGCATTACTCTATGTGTAGGGGTGGGGCTCGGGGTGGGGGTGGGGTGCTGGAAGATAAAGACAAAAAAATGTTGGAATAAAAAAGGAGAGGAAATACCTGAAAAGCAAGACTTGTCAAACAAATAATGTTGTTTTTAGGCGTTCAAGACTTATTTACAGACACTCACGTACACAAGCATACAGTCAACGATAGATAGCATGTAAAATCAATACTTTCTGCAGCTAGTCTTTGTTCCTTCATCTCTTTCTTGTCATGTGTCACGCATACATTCTTTTCGATGCTCCCTCTGTTTTTTCCCCCCAGAGGCATACGGGTCTTTTCCCTCTCACCTCTTCTTCCTCAACAGGCATAAGTGTTTCTTTTTTCTAGCTGTCTCGTGTCAAACTGTCTCGTGTCAAACTGTCTCAGATTGTCGGGAAAATGTACAGACTAAAGGATCTTTGTGTGTTCGACAAGAAAAGATAAGAGGTGACTTAAAAATCCCAAGAAATGACTTCCAAGTAAAAACCAAATGCTTTCTACAGTTCGCAGTGCCGGTTACATAGTACATAGATTTGAATTCAAAACCAGGTTTTTCTTGTGTGTGTCCACATGTTTAAAGTTTAAAAATAGACACCTACACTTTAGATGTGGAAAGAGACTTATTCACTGTTATTTCTTTATTTTATTGTCTGCCAATCTTTTCCAATTTTCACCTATATTTTTCAAATTTTTATACAAACCTTTAGCAATAATACATGTCTGCAAATTGTTTGTCACACACACACGGCAACTTGTAAAACTCGGAAACTTACAGGAACTGTGTTCCTCATGTACTGTACATGCCATTTTGAGTTGTTGTGTGAACACAGTGGTACGGCGGTCAGCGCCGTGGCCTCACACCAGAAAGTCCGTGTGTTTCGATCCACCTGCCAGCTGACGCCTTGCTGTGTTGTGTTTGCGTTGTTCTACATGTGCGCGCGCACGTTTCCAGGGTAAAGGCCGAGGTATGCCTGAAAGAGCTAGTTCTTCACGACGTGTCTGCAGTGTTTACAGCTGTTCTGAATGGCCACGCTCGGCGGAGCAAAGAGCCTGCCGTCGTAGAGAGGGGCGGGACACGATGAATTGCCCATATGGGGATAACAGAGCACACTTTTGTTCAGTCTCTCCCCAGAGGCACTAACGGTGGAAAGCTCGTTTGTACACACGAAAAGTGACAGAAGTAGTCCTATGAATAAATGGTTTTGAGAGAGAAGTTCAAATCCCCTGGGTGTATCTGTCATTTTTGAAAAGTTGCAAACATTGTTGGATGCAGCCTGACGTCGGACAGGTGTGGGCGGAGTGGGTTTCGGACAATGTTTTTGACGAGCAAATGTGCACTTCGTTTTGGAGCATTTTGACTCCTTAAGAAGGTGTGTATATATATATATATATAACGGCTGGACTAGGTTAGTGCATGGAAATAAATGACCTGTGCAGGTCAGCTTTCATTTGATATTCATAAGCAATAAGATATGCGACAGCTTTTCATATGCGGTGAGCCCCTGCTTTAGTCTGCTTTATTCGCATGTTTCAGGAAAAGCAGTTCAATAAAAATCTGTGTTACACCTTTCCTATACATTCACAATCAATTCCTCCTCGCTCACATCGGTGTTTGGTGGTAGCGGGCTCGTGTTGGGCTCCAGCCAAGCCGCTGCTGTTACGTGGTAAAATGGAAAGAAGATTTCTAACCATCGTATGTTGTTGCAAGACATTTTCAGACTTGCCAGCAGACCTTTGTGGAAACCATGAGACTTGAGGCAAAAATATTGTTCAAATGCTGTGTGTTTACGTGCTAACAGTTTCCAGAGATCTTCAAAATTGCTGCTCTTATGGGAAAACACTCAACACTCGCATTTTTGGAGATTTTTATGTTTTAACTTCAGCTGAAGCCTTCCACGGCCCTCTGAGTGCTGAAAAATGACATACAGGGATTTGAAGCGTATGGGGCCCATTTACAACCCATTAAACGAACGCGAATACACAGTCATCAACTTTCTGATTCGTGAAAAGCGACCATTTTGGTGAAGTCACAGTTTTATTTGTCATCTTTCTCTTTAATTCTCTCTCTCTCTCCCTCTCTCTCGCTTGTCTGTAATGTGCAACAGTTTCTATCTGAGAACAAACCGCCTCCTTCGTCAAGTCTGCATCACATCTTTCAGCAGGCCATTCATCTAACTGTGTGCATGTGTGGTGCGTGTTGGTGATTTCCCCCCCCCACACACACCCCCACACCCCACCACTCACACACACAAACAAACCCCCCTACCCGATTTCAGCCCCAAGATAGCTATCCATTTATTCGATTA